>SNQJ01S0044550.1:108383-126094 GCA_010110895.2 Picea sitchensis | reverse complement strand
TTATTTGTTATTAATCATTTTTTTAAATACCATGTGTCAACCTGATGTTAAGAATTGAAAAAGTTATAAATCTCCCTCATATTGAGGAATACACCATTGAAATGTTTTAGCCATAAGCTTGTTTTTACATTCAATTACTTTATATATATATATATATATATATATATATAGTTGATATTGAAATATTTTACTTATGACTAGCATTGAAATAATTTTTGGTTACAAATATATTTTTTAAATGTCACACATCAACTAAATGTTAAGTACGAATGGAATTTCATATCTCCCTCATACTAGGATGTAGAAAAAAAAAATTCTCTCTCTCTATACAAAGTTGATATAAGAATATTTTACTAGGTTGTAGAAAGCACCTTTAGGCGCAGCTAGGGAAACAAGGTATAACAACTTGGGAAGTGATGTATACCAACTTTTCAAGTAAACAAGATACCAGTCTTGCAAGTAATGTATACCAACATAGCAAGTAGTTATTAGCCTACATAAGTTTAACGATTGTTTGCATACAGTACCACTCCGCTTTAAGTGAAACTTAGGGAGTAAACAAAAGAAGACAATATATGGACGTGGATATCTAAGCCTACTAAGTTACTGAACTCAAACTCTCATAAGTGGAGAAAATGAAAAAAACAATAAGAAAAAACTCCTCCCCATTAGAGAGATAAAAAACATAAAAAACATGTGAAGGAAGAAAGATTCAAAAGTACCCTTGAAAGGAAGTATCACCAACATAGAAAATACTTTGGATATGAAAATTAAGAGGATCCCACAAAGATACATTTAAGGGAAAGAGCATGAGTCTCGTGAATACTAAAATCTCATAAAACAAATATGATCAAAATTTTGAAGAGGGGGAGGGGAGTAACCTTGGCCATAATTTTATAAGAAACACTTAATAAAGTTATTGATTGCCACCCACCAATAGAATATCATATTTGTATTCTTTCGAATAGGATTGATCAGTCCTTGATCAAGTTATTTTGAAATAAACCCTATTGAAAATACCTCATGTGCAAGATTGAAAAAATCATTCCCTATAGTGTCCAAACTATCCTTATAAAACTCACTAGGAAGACCATCAATACTCAAGAAATTCCCATTTTTTATTGAAGAGAGTGCAACAAAAAAATCATCTTCCATAAAATCCTTTTTCAATCTATCATGTTCTCTAATTAGGAATTTGTGTGGTAACACTCTGAAGAAAGAATCCCTAGTAGCCACAACTAAATCCAACAAGTGGTAACCATAGAAAATATTTTTAAAGTGATAACTAAAAAAACCTTGAATCTCTGTTGTGTTCTCCTCAAGAGTCCCACCTTTTCTGCATAGACCAATAACCTTGTCACCCACAACTTTCCTCTTCAAGAAGCCAAAAAATAACTTAGATCCCTCGTCGCCCTCCTGGATCCACTATAGTTGAGCTCTAACTTGAGCCCCTCTAGAAATATACTCCTCCTCCTTGCGAACCACCATCTCAAACTGAGTTGCATCCAACTAGAGGGTGATGTTATGGAGGTCCTCCTCCAAAATAATACACACCTCCTCTAATTTTTGTTGAGCCTATCGAATCTCTCTCCTATGCATCCACACAATCATGTGACCCCATCCCCTCATAAAATTCATATTATGATGAATGGTTTCCTACAACCATAAAATCCACCCTTTGTCCCCCCTAACATGAGGAACAAGATTCCACACACTATGCACCAAAGCCTTGAAATATGTAGACTCCAAATGAGAGACAATATATTGAACAAATAGGAAGATTTGTAGTCCACCACATTTCCTACCAAAATACAATTCATAATGGATAGGTGATTCGAACCTATAGAGACAATTAGCACATCAACCAGACACATATTCCCCAAAATTGACATATCATCCCTCGGTCCATAGATTTTATCCATCCTAGCATGAACCTTGGAAGACCCCTATATGAAGTTGGACCAAGTAAACCATCCACCATAGTCAACCCCTTTATTCCCCAAATTGGGATTGAACAACTAAAGAGAAGATTTATAGTTAGACCAAGCCTGCTTCTTTGAACCACCGATCACATAACCAACCCCTCCTTCCCTATCACCATCCCATCCAACCATGTTAAAATATCCACAAATTATCCACTCACAATATAGAAGAGAGGTATCCATCCATGTCTAGAGATGCATACATGCAGGGATAAGGTTTGGAAAATACAAAGAACAAAAACCCACCAATCTCTCCAGAAATAACATAGTAATCCATACACAACAATTGCTCGGGTCACTCCCTAAAGCTGCAACAAAACTATGTATATGTGAGGAAATAGCTAATTACACCACCCCACCTCTTACCTGAACATTATTTATGGCCTAGAGTGGGCCATTATAGGAATAACTCATGTGATTGTGGAGCTAAAATCCATATCACTTGACCTCCTATAAAAAAAATATTTCTACCATGACCTTTTCAAGAATGCCTTGAACAACATGTTTCCTACCTGGGATCATCATACCTATGAAATTCCATGAGAAAAGAGAGATATTCATTCAAATATTAAGGGATAGGCTAGAGTGTTGAGCTTATTAGACATTGCCAAGGAAGGTGCTCCCCTCTCAAGGGAGTGGGTCATTGCTTCCTTAAAATACTTTACCTGTAAGGTTGGGCTCACGGTACTAGAAGGATTTTCCAACGATATAGGGAATGAATCCATGTTATGATTATTATATTTAACTCACCATATCTCTTCCTCCATATTTGTAATAGGGGCAGAACCATTAATTGAATTTTTCTACATAGTTTGAACTGGAGGGTTAACTAGAGGAACCCGAGGAAATCCAAAGTTGTTGGGAATTGATTGTTTTTTCATGCCACCAACATATTTAGAATTCTCTTGAACCACTAATACCCTATTCCTACTACCAAATCCAAGCCTCAATATAAGTACAAGTCCTCTTGTAGGGGTCTTAGAGGTTCCCTCCTTAGAAACCTAGGATGAACCAACTAAGGTACCTACCTGGTTAGATGGGGCCACCAATGTTGAAGTGCCTACATCACCTGAAGATGGAAGAGCCCTTGGAGGGGCTTCCTATAGGGACAATCTATATATGAGATGATCTTGACTTTGGCAGGAAAAGTGTGTGTTTGGAAAATTCAAATAACAAACTTTCTATTCTCAGACTCCATCCATATTTATCACATAAATAAATGATAGTGGTTTATTCTTGAAATAAACCTCCACACAAACTCTTGGGTTAGGTCATAAAGAGTTACGTTTGTTGTCTGGGATCAAAAACTTACCAAATTGATTAGAAAACAAATATACCAAAGGCCTCAAATTGACAGGAAGCCCATGAAACTTGATCAACAATGGGTAGTTCGCTTGAGCACAATCCTCTGCGTTAAAATCAAATTTCCATGATTGCACATAAGTTAGGGAGCTTGCAATATTTCATGTGTCGTATTGTAGAACTTGTTAAGCTACTGATTCAATGTTGAACAGGAGACAAACATATTTATGACCCAACCCCTAGTATAAATTCAAAGAAACTCCTTTCACTTCCCTGTTCAACAAACACAATTTATTGAACGCCACCTCATTTGGAATGCTATGAAGGAAATAAAATATCATCCCATGACACTCTAATTTTTTGCATCCCTCTGCATTCTCCTTGTTTCTAGGTAAAAAAAAATTGAAATCCCCTTCACCAATATTTTCATTGGTCTGAGTGGTAGGGATCTCATCTTTTTAGAGACTAGGCTGAGTCATAGGAAGCACACCACCAAGTTTTATCAAAAACTTCTTGTTAATTCTAATAGAGTCCGACTGAGCATCAATAATTTGAACCTCTGGTTACAGATCTGAAGAAAAGGTATCCAAGGAAGAAGCATCATTCTGGGCTTCTAGATCATTAACTACACTTTCACCTAGATCAAATTGAGTAGTAGTTAAACCCAATCGGTTGAGATGAGGCAGTGGGGGGGAATCTTCTACATTTCCAACTCGTGGAACCACAATTATAGAAATTTTTTCATTAAGAGACACAATGAGGTTGTGGGATCTTTCCAAATCATGAAAATCGAGTGACACATACTGCAAAGGTGAATTTTCCTATTAGGGACCTAACCTCGATGAAACCTCACGTAGATAGAATAATATATTTTCTATGTAATAAAGGCCAATATTAATAAGGCCTAGTAATAAGGAAGAATAATTCAAATGTAAGAAGACCTAATAGAAGATTCTGCTTCTAGAAGATCTTCCTCTAGATTGTTCTTTTTATAGATAGATTTAGTATAAATAAGAGTCTGGGGCATGCGAATTTTTGTCTTGAGAATTATTGTAATAGAGCATTGCTATGTTGGAGGTTTCCCCTTCGAAGAGGAAAGTGAACATTGTTTCCTATCAATATGTAGATTTTAATCTTGTACAATTATTTACTGCAAATAGATTTTCAGTAAAATAACATAAAAGATACAATGGAGAATATATACATTACAAGAGATTTTTCCTTGGAAACCCAAACTGGGAAAACCAACATATTCTATATTGATTCACTATCATACATTGTTTACAATACAATATACATATAGGATCCTGCGACATCCAAAAACCTAACCCAATGACCTGGATTAGTTAAAAACCCTAATTCCTTAACCAGAAATAGAAAACAATCGGTAAAAAACCATGTGCTGAAAAAACACCCAACAATGGACACGAAAATCTAGGCGACAAGAAAAATGAGGCAAAAATGTGACACATTTCCCAATGCAAAAAAATTCCCACATACCCATAGCACTTAATGTTAGTCATTCAAAGAATATAACACATACCCAACATTCTCCCACTTGTTTTTTTCTTTGCATATAGGGGGTTACAAGGTTACATAGTCAACAATACAGGGAAACAATGCCCATAGATCCTCTACACCAAGAGAACTTCTCAGTGCTCACAGATTTTCTTAATGAATATGCAACATTCTTGAAAGTGTCCACCTTCATCAGAAACACTTTATTTTCTTCAACCATGCCTCTCACAAAGTGATATTGAACATCAATATGCTTTGTCTTTGAATGATAAGTCAGGTTCTTCGCCATAAAAATTGTACTCTCACTGTCACAATCTATCCTTACACCTTGTTGTACCAACCCAATACCTGAACACAATCTTTGTAATCATATTTCTTTCTTGCTTGCATGAGTGGTTTCCATGTATTCAACTTCTGTAGTTGAAAGTGCCACTACAGACTATATTTTTATCATCCAACTAATTGATCCTCCAAACAAGTTAAATACATACCCTCTTGTAGATTTACTATGATCCAAATCTCCAGCACATTCTGCATCCACAAAGCCATGTATGTCCAACAATATGTCCAATTATGTTCTTCCTTGGTAGCACAATCCATAGCTAGCAATGCCACACAAATATCTGAAAACCCTTTTTATTGTTGTCCAATGCTCCTTCCATGGTTTTGACATATACCTACTCAAATATCCCACTGCATGTCCAATGTTAGATATAATACAGACCATTGCATACATCAAACTACCAACTGCACTCGCATATGGAATAGGAGACATGTACTCCTCCTCTTCCTATGTCTTGGGACACTGATTCGCATATAACTTTACACCAACATGAATAAATACCTTGATTGGTTTACATTCATGCATATTAAATCTCTGCAATATTGTCTTGACATATTTTCTCTGATTTAACCATAGTTTCCTCTTTTCTTGGTCTCTTTTAATTTCCATGCCCAAAATGAAATTTGCAGCACCGATATCCTTCATGTCAAATTTAGAGGACAACTAAGTTTTCGCATCCTAGATAATCTCCTTGTTGTTTCCTATCAACAACATGTCATCCACATATAAGACCAAATAAATAAAATGATCACCAATTAATTTAAAATACACACAACAATCATGTTTTCTTCTTGTGAAGCCAAGTCCCATCATATAAGTATCAAATTTTTTATACGACATCCTTGGTGGTTGTTTTAAACCATACATGGAATTTTTCAGCTTACATACCAACTCCTTCTTTTCCTTCACAACAAAACCTTCTGGCTACTTCATATAGATTTATTATTCCATATCCCCATGTAGGAATGTTGTCTTCACATACATCTATTGTACTTCAAAATCAAACGCAACAACAACAGATAACATAAATATAATAGAAGTTAACTTGGCAACATGAGAAAAAATCTTACCAAAATCAATTCCCTCAACTTGGGAATAACCCTTTGCTACTAACTGAGATTTGTATTTCTTCATTTTTCCTTTTGCATTCAACTTCTTTTTAAATACCCATTTTCTTCCAATGGGATTTCTTCCAGTTGGAAACTCAACTAGATCCCAAGCCTCATTCATATCCAAGTCTTCCATTTCTTCATCCATGGAATTTTTCTAGACTTTTCCATCCTCTGAATCCACTGCCTCTCTAAAAGTTGTAAGATCATCATCAGTAATAGAAAAAGAAAAATTTGAAAGGAAATCAGATGGAGTATACATTTCTTATTTCCTGCTTTCCCAAACCGAACTCCTCAATACTGGAGTATGAGGATCTTCTTCTTCTGATTCTTTTTCTTTTGTAGAGCCTGATTCATCATCCTTTAAGACAAACTTTATTTTCTCTAGTTCTTCCTTACTTGGTAGGACATCCTATTTGATAGCATATTTTATTTTTCTAAATACCACATCTCGGTTATACACAAACGTCTTAGTTTCTGGGTTCCAAGATTATAACCTTAAATACCATCTTTATACCCAATAAAGATACACTTTTCAACCTTCTTATCTATCTCACTCTTGTTTTCCTTTGGAATATGAACATATGCCTCACAACCAAATACCTTGAGATGTGTGAGAGAAGGTTTCTTACCAGTCCATACCTCTTTTTAATTCTTGTCATACAATGTTGACGAGGGTGATCTATTGACCAAGTAACATAAAGTACACACTGCCTCTTCCCATAATTCTTTCCCTAACCTAGCACCACTGAGAATGCACATTAATTTTTCCATCAGCGTCCTGTTCATCATTTCTACAACTCCATTCCATTGAGGTGTATATGGAGTAGTATTCTTCCTTTATATATCTCACTTCTTACATAATTATTCAAATTCATTCCTATAGAACTATCCACCATTATCTATCCTCAACACCTTAATTCGTTTCTCTGTTTGATTCTCAACAAGAGCCTTAAACTCTTTAAACCTGTCAAAGACTTAATATTTCTACCTGAGGAAATATATATAAGTATTCCTCGAGAAGTTATCTATAAATGAGACATATTACATAGATTTTCCCAATGATGGAACTGACACAGGTCCAAACACATCACTGTGAACTAGCTATAAAATGTCTTCTGCCCTCGTTGCACTAGAAGGGAATCTTACCGGATTTTGCTTCCCATATACACAATGTTCACATAAATCAAGATCCAGAGAGCAGTTAGACATACCTTCAACCATACCTTTATCATGTAGTAGTTGAAGACCCTTCTCTCCAATATGTCACAGTCTTTGATGCCATAGCATAACCTTTTCTATAGAGATTGTAGGATTTATTTATTCTTCAACTCTAATATCATGAACAATGGAACTATTACACCTATCACTAATAGTGATTCCTTACAACTTATACATCAACCCAAACTCTCTTCAACAACACCATTACTCCTTGAACCATCCAGTAGGTTTCCTTTTCAAATATTGTTTTTACCCCTGCATCGTTCATTATACTTACATAAATCAAATTTTTGGCCAATCTTGTGATGTATAGAATACCAGGTAGTGTTCTAATCCTTCCATCTATGAGCCTCAACTTGACTTTTCCTCGTCCTATGATTCTAGTTGTCAAGTCATCACCTAGGAAAACATTACCTCGATCATACCTTTCATATTCATATAACCACTCCCTATGGGGAGTCATATGAAAGGATGCATCTGAGTCAACCAACCATGCCTCATGATCTTCATGTGTGCTTGAAGAATCTAAGTACACATACCTTCCTTCTTCCTTGGAGGTATTTTCTTTTGTATAAGGAGCTTCTTTAGATCCCTTATTTTTATTTTCTACATCTTCATCATACCTTTACAAAATTTCCAGGAGATTTATATCTACCCTTAGACTTAGACCTCCCACTCGAGGACTTAGATCTATTTATTTCCTTAGAGTGTCCTCTTGCAAATAATGCATATGTGCTCTATCCTTCCATGTTCTTTTTGTCAGACAGTTGGATTAGGTTTATGGACAATTGGTATGGATTGTTGGTTGTCATTGATGTCAACCATTGGAGAGTGATATTGTATATTGATTTCAACCCTTAGTGATTGATGTCAACCCTTGGAGAAAGTCTGGTAGTGAATTTCCGTAGCACAAAGGTTTGGGTAATGGACCAAAGTTTTTTTTATGTATAATGGTATGAGTTTTAATATATTTGAAGGTAAGACTATTCTATATCGTTATTACATGTCATTCCATTTCTGGTGGTATTTTGAACATAACATAACTCCTCGCGGTTAGAGAGTTATGGCCATGTGAAGTTGGAGAACCCAGGTTTGGGTAATGGACCCAAGTTTGTTTGATGTATAATTGTATGGGTTTTGATATATTTGTAGGTAATACTATTATATATTGATAGTACATGTCATTCCATTTCTGGTGGTATGTGGAATGTCACATAACTCCTCACAATTTTAGAGTTATGGCCTTACGAATTTGGAGGACCCTCATATGTTGGTTTGAAGCCCCAACAGGTCAAAGTAGTGAAAGTGGTTTAAGATATTTTAGAAGGTAAATAATAAAGTAAAGTGATGAGTATAATATAAATTAAAGCGGATACAAAATAAATTATTTAAATAATAAAGTTAATGGATAAATTACTAATAGGACAAGTGATTAGAAGTGGGTTAACCTTAAAATAAGGAAAGTCAGTTAAGATGGTTAGAAGGTAGCCCCTTGAGGTAAAGTGAAGTGATGAGTGTAATATAGTTCAAAGTGAATAAAATATAAAGTATTTAAATAATAAATTTAATGTATAAATTACTAATTGCACGAGTGGTTAGAAGTTGGTTAACCCTAAAATAAGGAAAGTGGGTTAAGATGGTTAAAAGGTAACCCCTTGAGGAAGCTACATGAAACTATAAATAAGAGGCAAGACTCTCTCATTTTAATCACACTTGATCATATTGAATATCTANAGTGGTTAGAAGTTGGTTAACCCTAAAATAAGGAAAGTGGGTTAAGATGGTTAAAAGGTAACCCCTTGAGGAAGCTACATGAAACTATAAATAAGAGGCAAGACTCTCTCATTTTAATCACACTTGATCATATTGAATATCTATAGGTGACTAAGTCAACCAAAGGATATCTAAGCCAAATTTTAGAGGGAAGGTGAAGTAAATAAGGCCGAAATTCAAGGGAGGATAAATTCTTTTGATGATGCTTTCCAAGGTATGTTATTTACAGGTCATCTCACCATTTTCGCAATAATTTTTTTTATAGAATGATTGAGACCATGAAATTGTGAGGCCATTGAGGAAACATATCCAAGTAGCTATGACACGAATTTCATCTTGTGGGTCTTTGTATTTTTGGAGTTACACTCCACGGAAAATAGGGTTTGTGGCTAGTCCTGAAACTAGTCTAAAACATGTGTTTCGGGTAAAAATGTCATAACTTCTTCATAACAAATCCAAATTCAGTAAGACCAAATGTGTTGGTTAGATTAAATTCTGTAGTATTTTGTGTCAAATTTTCATATCTATACAACAAATATTTCATGCGGGGCACACTCTACAAGTTCACTCTCTAGAATAAGCCAGAATTCAAAAAGGTATGCCATTTTTTCTATAACTCCTTTTCTGAGAGGTTCCAAGAAGTGAAACCTAGAGGAATTGAATAAAACACACTAAAGAACATTGTGTATTATTTTCAGATCTTTATTCATTACAGGTACATAGTTATGATTATTTCAAGTTAGGGTTGTTGACTAATCCAAAACTAGTTATGTGAGACTAAAGTAAAGTTTCATGAAAATGCTAGTCTCTTGTTGTTAAAGTTAAGGAAAGTTTGTAGGTATATGATTATATACACCAGGTCTATTACATAGTTACAAATCAGATTTGGATGATGAAATTGATGAGGGCTTTTGGTTGAGGTACATACTTGGTACATGGTTGGAGGCACTTGTTAGTAGTATTGTTGACACATGGTTTATGGATGATGTATCATACCTGTATTGGTATATTATTAGAAACACATATTTATCTTAGCGATGATTATGAGTTATTGTGTTATGCTTGGTTGATGCACATATTTGAGAGTTGTCTTGGTGATTGATCTTGGTGAGTAGCTATGATTTGGTTGATAAGATTGATGAGATAGGTTGTTGTGATAGGTTGTTGTGACATGTTATTTGTACAGGTTTGGTGCATGGTTGATGCACTTGTTCATGGTAAGTTTGAGGTACAAGTTGGTGCATGTTTTATGCACTTTTTGATGGTACAATTTGATTATAGGTTGTTTAGTATAGGTTGGTGCATGGTTGATGCACTTGTTTATGGTAAAGGTTGATTACAGGTTGAGGTACAGGTTGATGCATGGTTGATGCATGGTTTAGGTTATTGGTACAGGTTGTTTGGTGCAAGTTTATTGGTACATGTTTACAACAGTATATCTCGCAGTGATAGTGTGACAATGGTTCCATCATTCTACGTCCGAGAGGTTGGACGATGCAAGGACAGGTGGTTGTAGCCACCTTCCGGTTATAGCCAGAGAACATTGGGGGTTGTATCCTCCTTCTCGTTGTAGCCAAAAAATTGGGGAGTTGGAGCTTCCCTCAGGTTGTAGCCTGAAAAACTAGGGGGTTGGAGCCTCCTTCTAGTTGTAGCTGGAAAACAAAATAAGTTGGTTCTTCCAATGAATGTAATTCTTAAAGACATATAAGAAAAAAAAATTGTGGTTTTCTCCCGCTTTGGGTTTCCACGTAAAACAATGGTGTATTGTGTATGTGTGTGATTGCTCATTTGTTCATTTTTTATTTACTCTGCAACTATTGGATGATAATTCTACATTTATATAACACTTGCATTTTATGGTGAAAAGGGATTAAATTGCTCTATTACGGATTCACCCCCCCTCTCAGTAATCCAACAATTGGTATCAGAGTCAGTCCCTTCAGGAAACAGTTTAACCACTAGAAGGAGATTATGTATTATTCTAATAATGGAGTACCAATGTTTAATGGTCAGAATGGTTTTAAGTATGATATGTGGAGCAAAAGGATGAAAGTATTTTTACACAAACAAAGACATTATATTTGGCTATCAGTTGTTACAGGATATGATAGTTAAAAGACTGTAGCCAACAAGGAATTGAAGAAGAATAAAAAAACAGAAATGGATTTCATCTGGGAAGGATTACCTAATCCGGTAAGAGAAAATGTTGGTAAATGTTCATGAACAAAAATACTTTGCGATAAGTTACATGACATATGTTATTCACCCATTGCAGATTCAGAAAATGCCAAATACGATGCAGATACAAATCAAGAAGAATTATGTTCACCATGTCAAACAGATTCAGAAGATGAAGAGTACATAATCACCAGAGGTATGATGTTTTGTTTTAATTGTGAAAAACGTGGACATCTTGAAATAGAATTCCATGAAGGAAATGAGACAGAAAAACTAATTGAAAAGGAAGACAATTATGAAGCATAATTGATTAGTGCTTTAGATGAACTAAGAGAAAAAAACAAGTCACTCAAGAAAGAATTGATGAAACAAAGGAAAGTGTTCATATTTTTGAAGAATCCCAACAAGTCATCGAGAACTTAAGAACTCAGCTAGAATAATCCCAATAGGTCATTGAGAACTTAAGAACTCAGCTAGAAGAAGCCAGAAATATCGAAGAAAATCTTGAATATCAAAACCAGTGTTTGGAAACCAGCATAGCAGCACAAAAGGAAGAAGCATAAATGAGAGAGAAGATATTGACAGATCATCTTAAGGAAAGAACTAACGATCTAAACCAGGTTGAATCAGAGTTTGGTCAAGAAGAGAAGGTACTTGAAGAAGAAATAATCACATTAAAAATTCATCTTGAAGAAGCGAAGAGAACATAAGAAGTCATGAAGTCTCATATATTAAAGAAATAATAAGAGGTTTAGAAGATTGAAGAAAAAATTGTCACATTGAGAAGTAAAATCGTCAAGCTCAAAAAGAACGTTGAAGAGATAGAAACATCCACATCAGTTACAGAGAATGAAGAGAAGCACTCTAGGTTGCTATAAAAGAAGAATGAAGAAAATAGAAAGAGTTATGTAGAAGTACTCAAAAGAAGGAATCATGGTCAACCAGAATCTAAGAAAGCTATTGAAGATACATCTTCAAGAAGACCATCTATGTTCAAGCCACAAAGAAGCTTCAATCATAATCATGATCAGTCAAGGAAGAAATTCAAAAGGACTACACCACAAAGAATATCATTCGCTCCTAGGTATGCAAATTTATTTCATGGTCATTGTTTTTATTGTACTAATTTTGGACATAAGGTTGCAGATTGCAGGGATTATAAAAGAAATGTTCAAGCAAGAAGTGCCTATGTGGTTTCACGTAACATTGAGTGTTACAAATGTCATAACTATGAACACATAGCCAATGATTGGAGAAGCATGATCGATACTTCCATGAAAGATAACACCGATATCAGATATAAGAAAGTATGGATAAGAAAACACGAAGAACAGGTGAACAAAGACCATGTCCGAGAGATCACAAGATTGGCAATAAAATGAGATGAAGAAAATTCTACAGAGAAAAAGAAAGATGTCATATACATAAAGTTTTGAAAAATAATTGAAAGAAAAGAAGGATAGGTAAATAAGGAACAGGTTCAAGAGATTGTACTTTCAGGCATTGTAGTGAAGATGAATCCACAGACAAAAAGAAAGAAGTCAGAGATCAGAGAGATGATGAATCTACCAATGAAGATGATGATGAATCTACTAATGAATATGATGATAAATACACATCAGAGCAGGAATTGTTCTGAGCCATCCGACTTAGAGAATCCTAGGTAATATGAATATTAGACAGGGGGAGTCTATGCGATAGTTGTGATAGACCAAAGAACCATTGTTCAAGCAACTTGAAAAGTTTGAGAAGACAGATCTAGAGAAGTCAGTTAGCAGAAGTACAGTTTGATGGATTAATCAAGACTTCATGATAGTATAGTGATAAATGGGTCAGCATTATGGACAGTTGTGCAAGTAGAGTCTTGGAGAGTATGGACAAATATGGATTCGTAAGAATACTTAGCAGGTTTAGACAAATATATGATAGTGGATGAGAGAATGGATTCATATATTGGTTTAGAAATTGGTTCAGAGACAAAGGAACATTATCATAATGGATGATAATTTCACAGGAAATGACTCGAGCAATGCTAATGGATTCCAAAATGACATATTTTTTTGGACACATGCAGTGCATACAACAGTTCATATTCAAAATAGAGTAATGCTCAGAAACAAAAAGGACAAAACTCCCTACAAACTATGGAAAGGAAGCATAGACAACAACCTCTACATCAAGGTAACTCAAGGTAGTATTTTATTAATTGAAATTTATGTTGATGATATTTTTTTTGGAAGTACTAATGACAGGTTAAGCCAGAAATTTGAAAAGGATATGCAGAATGAATTTGAAATGTCATTACTTGGAGAACTATCCTTCTTTCTAGGTCTTCATATATGTCAAAGAAACCAAGGAATTTTTATTTCTCAAACTAAGTATATTAGAGAAATGCTAAATAGGTCTGGAATGGAAGATTGCAAAATAGTTACCACTCCTATGCAAACAAGTTACAATTTGAGAAAATATGATGATTCAAAGTCTACAGACCAGAGGCAATACAAGTCAATGATTGGTAGCTTACTATATGTGAAAACATCCAAACTAGATGTAATGGAGGCAATTGGACAGGTGGCATGATTTCAAGCAGCACCAAAGGAATCACATGTATTAGCAGTGAAAAGGATTTTCATATATCTGAAAGGAACATAAGTGTTTGGATTATGGTATCCAAAAGAAAAGGATCTATCACTTATTTACTACATAGATGCAGATTGGGTAGGTTGCATTGATGACCAACAAAGCACCAGTGGAGCAACGTTCTACTTGGGTGAGTGTTTAGTATCATGGTTAAATAAGAAACAATCATCAGTATCCTTATTTACAGTCAAGGAAGAGTATTCTATTGCAGCAACAACATGTTGTACACAGGTTCTATGGATGAAAAAAACTCTAATAGATATACAAGTTGAGTATGATGATCCCATTCCAATCTATTGCAATAATACAAGCAACATCAATATCTCAAATAACCTGGTGATAAAATCCAAAATGAAGCACATTCCAATCAAGTATCACTTTATATGAGAACAGGTTGCAGAGAAGAACATTAGAGTTGAATATGTGGGCACAAAAGAACAAGTGGAAGACATCTTTACAAAACCTCTCCCATGGGAAGTGTTTGAGTATCTTCGCCAGAGACGCGGAGTAATTTCTACTCCAAAATGAATGCTTTTGAATGATTATCTTATATGTCTTAGATTTACATGAGGAAGAACCATAAAGAGGATAGTTTAGGTTGGGAGATCAGTTTCAGGAAGGGCTCAGTCAGTGGGAGTATGCCCAAGGAGAGTTTAGTTAAGGGGAGCAGCCCCAGATGGAAAGATACCTTTTCCATTGATAACAAAGGGACACAGATTTATCAGATGCAGGATAGAAATTCTTGGATAGAGAGAACAGAGGCATGTAGACAGGGGGAGCAGCCCAAGGAGAGTTCAGACAGGGGGAACATCCACAAAGGGAGATACCCTTTTCCATTGATGTCAAATGGGGAGAGATAGAAACATTCATGATGAGTATAAGCATGAATGTTATCATGACTAAGTGTTTCCATCAATGCCAAAGGGGGAGATTATCAGACAGTTGGATTATGTTGATGGATAGTTGGTATGGATTGTTGGTTTTCATTGATGTCAACCATTGGAAAGTGATATTGTATATTTATGTCAACCTTGAGAGATTGATTTCAACCCTTGGAGAAAGTCCGATAGGGAATTCCGGTAGCACAAAGGTTTGGGTAATGGACCCAAATTTGTTTGATGTATAATGGTATGAGTTTTAATATATTTGAAGGTAATACTATTCTATATGGTTAGTACATGTCATGCCATTTCCTATGGTATGTGGAACATCACATAAATCCTCACGGTTAGAGAATTATGGCCATGTGAAGTTGGACAACCCAGGTTTGGGTAATGGACCCAAGTTTGTTTGATGTATAATGGTATGAGTTTTGATATATTTTTAGGTAATACTATTCTATATGGATAGTACATTTCATGCCATTTCCAGTGGTATGTGGAACTGATCCAGGTGGATATTGGTGGCCACCCACCTTTTCCAACTGGCTCAAAACAATTTTATGGCAATTTTGGCAATTTACTATTTTTAGCAGTTTTAACTTCTGGGGCCATTTTGAGGGCCTAAATGAAGTTTTTTAGGGATCGAGATTCTCAATGATAGCTGAAGTCATGATTGAGACCTCAAAATGAATATCCTCGATGGGATATCATACACCTAAAACATAGTTTGTATGAAAAAGTTACGACCACAGGAAGTTGATGTACTAATTTACCCAGACGATGCCCACATGAATTTTGGTGCTTCATCTCCAAGGGTTAGGTTTTTGGATGTCTAGGGGTTTTGTCATTTTTGTTTATTGAAAAAAGGCCTTTAGAGCCTCATGGAAATGATCTTCTTGCGAATGAGAACAATCGTCACATCTCTTCTTAGAGATAAGCTGCCACCATTCCAACAAGCTTGTTTACGATGCATTTTACAGTTTCAACTTATTTCCTTATTGAATAGAAAACCAGTTTTATTGTATATCTGTTACTTTGTGTTAAACACCTGTTAATAATATATAGTCATTTCATTCTGCTCATAAAATATGGATCAGTAATGTCACATAACTCCTCACGATTTGAGAGTTATGGTGATGCAGGAGCATCTCAAGCGAGCCAACGCAGAGACAACGGACAGCTGGAAAAGCGCCCAACACAAATTTTGAAATATATTGAACCATTAATGAAACATCAAGTGGAGGCACACTTGTATAATGTAAATGGACCTTGAGCAATTCACTCTCGTCCTTAGTAGATAGAAGGCATTTATGGTAGTTAATGCAAGTAGGTAGAGTTGAATGTGTAGATTATACAGTTTTAGAGCACGAGAGGGAAACGGGATATAGACACCCTCATTGTATATTGTAACATAATTCTGGAGAGAATAGAGGAGAAGCAGAGAGCTGTGTAGCAGACTCCATGTATAGAGGTTCTGAATTAATACAAGAAGGTTGTGATTCAGACTCATGGTGTTCATATACTCTCTGTGTATGCATCTTTGAATGTTATGCTCATGAATGTTTTACTCTTTCTGTCATGCAATTTCTTTTACGCTATGTATGAATGATTTCTTGTTGAATGTTTGAAATATGAGAGGAAAGGGAAAATGAATGAGTTTCAATTGTTTCTCTATATGAGCAGGAGTTCCTGCAAGGAGTGTAGTTGAATTGTCCGCAAGGAGTGCGTCGACAAGGTGTTCAGAGGTTTGTCTCTGAAAGCTCCGGAGAGATAGCTTTTGTTCTCATTTCCACAGAAGTGCAATTGGACACAGGAGCCGTGCAAGGAGTACGTAGGCTGAGTAAAGTCTCAGATTTTCAAACCTGAGCGAAGTATTGAGAGACTGTTGCTGCAGATGTGCGCAGAGTCGAAGGATTTCAACATTTGGAAGTGATTGAAATTATTCCGCAAGGAGTGCGTGCAAGGGTTTTTCTAAAAGACACATAGTTGTAAGAAATTTCATAAGGAATTGAAACTTTGAAGAGGTTGGAAGGAAGGCGTAGTGGCGTCAGACCACAGGAGGACGAGTTTCGTGGAGAGAGACACTTTGCTTAGTTGTGCAGAGGTTCCTAGAAAAGATACGGACGATCAGAATTCTCTGTGGAGAAACCGTGAAGATTCCTGAGCTGTCAGATCTCACGAAAGAGCAGGGGAGTTACCGTGAGTATTCCTAGAGGTTCTCAGCTCAGGAGGAGTACGACCGTAGATCCAAGCCACAAGGGCCATTGGATTTACACATGGGTTCTATATCGGGATTTCGTAGCTCTAAGTTCCGTAAACTTTGCAACAGGAATTGCGATATCACAAAACGTGAAGTCCCAAAGGATAAGAGAACGGTGTGGGGCCACAAGAGTCAGCAAGGTGGACAGGTGGCACACTATCGACGTAGAAGTCAATTCAGTTGACCATTTCAGAGTTTCGTGGAGTGAAGTTCTAAATTCATTGCATTAGGATTTGCAATATTGCGAAGTCTGAAGCCCCGATAGAAGTAAAGTGGCGTTGAAAGGTCAACCTTGTGAGCACGTCGGAATTTCGGAAAATTGGGTTTTGGGAATCGCGGGAACAAGTCGTTTCACACCACGACCGCCAAAATCATGGTAAGGAAAAGTCTGAAAGAGAAAGAGGAAAGGTTAGCGTTGACTGTTGTCGGGTTTCAGAGATTGAGGGATAATATGCTCGACCAACGGATTCACGAAGGTGCGACGTCCAACCTCTCGAGGTATAA
>SNQJ01S0044550.1:90786-106034 GCA_010110895.2 Picea sitchensis | reverse complement strand
TCAAAGTGGATACAAAATAAATTATTTAAATAATAAAGTTAATGGAAAAATTACTAATTGGACAAGTGGTTATAAGTGGGTTAACCTTAAAATAAGGAAAGTGGGTTAAGATGGTTAGAAGGTAACCCCTTGAGGTAAAGTGATGTGATGAGTGTAATATAAGTCAAAGTGAATACAAAATAAATTATTTAAATAATAAAGTTAATGGATAAATTACTAAATGTACAAGTGGTTAGAAGTTGGTTAACCTTAAAATAGGGAAAGTGGGTTAAGATGGTTAAAAGGTAACCCCTTGAGGAAGCCACATGAAAGTATAAATAAGAGGAAAGGCTCTCTCATTTTAATCACACTTGAGAATATTTAATATCTATAGGTGACTGAGGTAACCAAAGGATATCTAAGCCAAATTTCAGATGGAAGGTGAAGTAAATAAGGCCGAAATGCAAGAGAGGATAAATTCTTTTGATGATGCTTTCTAAGGTATGTTATTTACAGGTCATCTCACCATTTTTGCAATAAAAAAATTTCTAGAATGATTCAAACCATGAAATTACAAGTCCATTGAGGAAACATATCCAATTAGTTGTGGTACAAATTTCATCTTGTGGGTCGTTGTATTTTTGGAGTTGCACTCTGTGGAAAATAGGGTTTGTAGCTAGTCTAAAACATGTGTTTCGGGTAAAAACATCATAAATTATTCATAAAAATTCAAAATTAAGTAAGACCAAATGTGTTGTCTAGAGAAACGTCTGTATTGTTCCGTGTAAAACTTTCAGATCCATACAACAAATATTCCTTGTGGAGCATGCTCTACATGTTCGCTCTCTAGAATAATCCATAATTCAACAAGGTATGCCATTTTTTCTATAACTCCTTTTCTGAGAGGTTCCAAGCAATGACACCTAGAGGAATTGCATAAAACAAACTAAAGAACATTATGTACTATTTTCATATCTTTATTCATTACAGGTACATAGTTATGATTATTTCAAGTTAGGGTTGTTGACCAATCCAAAACTAGTCATGTGAGACTAGAGTAAAGTTTGATGAAAATGATAGTCTATTGTTGTTAAATTTAAGGAAGGTTTGCAGGTATGTGATCAAATACACCAGGTCTATTACAGAGTTACAAATCATATTTGGATGATGAAATTGATGAGGGATTTTGGTTGAGGTACATACTTAGTACATGGTTGGAGGCACTTGTTAGTAGTATCGTTGACACATGGTTTATGGATGATGTAACATACTTGTATTGGTGTATTATTAGAAGCACATATTGATATTGTTGATGATTATGAGTTGTTGTGTTATTCTTAATTGATGCACATATTTGAGAGTTGTCTTGGTGATTGATCTTGGTGATTAGATCTGATTTGGTTGATAAGATCGATGAGACAGATTGTTGTGATAGGTTGTTTAGATGGGTTGTTGTGACATGTTATTTGTAAAGGTTTGGTGCATGGTTGATGCACTTGTTCATGGAAAGTTTGAGGTAGAGGTTGGTGCATGGTTGATGCACTTGTTTATGTTACAAGTTGATTATAGGTTGTTTGGTACAGGTTGGTGCATGGTTGATGCACTTGTTTATGGTACAGGTTGATTACAGGTTGAGGTACAGGTTGATGCATGGTTGATGCATGGTTCAGGTTATTGTTACAAGTTGTTTGGTGTAGGTTTATTGGTACATGTTTACAACAGTATATCTCATAGTGATAGTGTGACAGTCGTTCCATCATTCTACTTATATGTCAAGGTGGTTGGGCGGGACAAGGACAGGTGGTTGTAGCCACCTTTAGGTTATAGACAAAGAACATAGGGGGTTGTAGCCTCCTTCTAGTTGCAGCTAGAAAACAAAGGAAGTTGGTGCTTCCAATGAATGTAATTCTTAAATACATATAATAAAAAGCATTCAATGGTTTTGTCCTGCTTTGGGTTTCCACGTAAAACACGGGTCTATTGTGTATGTGTGTGATTTCTCGTTTGTTCATTGTTCATTTACTCTACAACTATTGGATGATAATGCTACATTGATATAACACTTTCATTTTGTGGTTAAAAAGGATTAAATTTCTCTATTACTGATTCACCCCCCCTCTCAATAATCCAACACTTTTGTCTCATCTCCTCTGACAACAAGGATGAGATCACTTCATCAAACTTCAAGGGAGTTGTATTACTACCTATGGCTATAACCAGACTATCCCATGTGTTTGGTAAAGAGCACAGTAAACTGTTGCACTTATCTTCATCTGAAATTTTAATCTCAATAGATACTAACTAACTTACCACAGTATTGAAGGTGTTGAAATGCTCTACCACCGATTCTCCATTTCTTATCCTTGGGTTATACAACTTCTTTCTCAAAAATAGATTATTTACTAGGGACTTAGACTGATACAACTTCCCCAATGTATCCCATAAATCCTTGGTTGTAGCTTCCTCTAACACATTTAGTAGTACTGAATCTGAGAGACACAATCGATTTTTTCTCTTTGCCTTTGATCCAACGTTTTCCAGTCATCTACTGAAGTTATTATAGGTGCAGTACCTAGATCCACCATGTTCCACTGATCTTTGTCCACCAATAGATATTCCATCTTGAGCTTCCACATCTCCAAAATTTTCCCGTTAAAATTCTCGGTCTCCATTTTTAAATTGCTCTCCATTTCTCTTCACCTGAAGAATCAATATTACATTTCTCCCACTGTAACAAGTATTATCACAGGACCGATATAAACCCTTAACCACAAAGGTGTCCCCTTGAAGCCAATAATTGCCCTGATACCAAATGTAGATTTTAACCTTGTACAATTATTTACTACAAATAGATTTTGAGTAAAAGAACAGAAAATATACAATGGAAAATATAGACATTACATAGAGATTTTTCCCCTGGAAGCTCAAATCAGGAAAACCATCATATTCTATATTCATTCACTATCATACATTCTTTACAATACAGTATACATATAGGAGCCAGTGACATCCAAAACCCTAACCCAATGACCTAGATTAGTCAACAAACCTATTTCCTTAACCATAAATATAAAACCATCGGTAAAAAACCATGTTCTGAAAAACCTCCCAACAATGGACACAAAAATTGAGGCAACACAAAACACGAGGAAAAAATGCAACATATTTCCCGAGGAAAAAAAACATGCAAAGAATATAACATATACCCAACACGATAAAGGTATTAGTTTTGTGATGTGGTTTCATCTATCTCATTGTTTAGTTCTTATTCTATGAAATATTTCTTTTTTCAGCTATTATAATAGATCGGGTACCTTACAAGTGGTATCAAATCACTTTCCTTGGTATAAAATTGTGGGTTATTATTTTTCAAGGTAGAGACGTATTTTGGCGTCTTAATGCTACAAAGATTTATCATTCAATGCATAAATATGTGGTCGTGGAAGCATACACGCATAAACTACAAGTGGTACTTAAGCACACATTGTTGGCCACCCTTGTAACCCATCTTGGTACCCCTTCAAGTGGTAAAGCATCAAAAAACACATGTATACAGATCATCGTCGATATCCTGAAGCCCTTTGTAGATAAACAGATCGTTTTCCTGACTGCTATAGTGCCACTGAGAACAACACTCTAGAAGATACTCTCTGTAACATCCCCAACATCCAACTGGGCTATGCCACATAAAATTTTTGAACTGTATACAATAAAAACATATACACACATAAATTCTTGTAGAACTTTATATATATAACTTAAAACAGACAAATACTTTTTGTAATTTCACAGATTCATATGGAAATAAAAATAAACATATACATGCAGTATAGATAGGCAATAGCCATAAATATAAAGACATGTATAAACCACACACAGGAAAAACCCATAAAAATAAACACAAAAATAATAATGCAACATTTAATTTAACACACAATTGAAACTTGTCTTGGTAAAAATATCAGCAACTGCGTGTAGACCTTCCATGGATGTCTTATCCTTAGACCACATTGCTCATCACTCTCAGCAGTGGGTCACCCTCGAGATAGGACTAAATTCCACCTAGGTAAAGGGATTCCTAACCAGGATGATCTATCTCAGACAACAAGTAAAACTTTGTCATAGGTGCAAACTCAAACTAATAACCTACAGTCCCTCATTCCCCACATGCATATCCCACCCTAGGAAGTGTGCCCCTTCTCTTCTCAACATTCCTTCGACTTCCCCACTTCCTTTCTGGGCTTCAACAACAGGCCAGATAGGAAATCTCATAGCCCTGTAGCTGCAGTTTAGCACCTTTGAGAATCAATTCCCATCAATTCTCTCACCTAGGGATATTTTCTCATGGTCCTAACAACCCACCTCTTCAATCTCCCACAGGCCTGACAACCCACTTCTTCAGTCTAGCTCCTAAGCTAACCAGGTACTTGTATAGGTATGGGTACGAGTACAGGTATAGTGATAGTAACGTAAAGGTACGGAGGACAACTGAATGAGTGAGTGAATGATGATGGAATGAATGGATCTCCAAATGAACTAAGTTCAAACTATATGAATGCATGTTCCCAACTTGACACTTGTCATTTTGAGAGCTACTTGGGCCCACTTGTATGCATCCTTAGAATTTTAGGATAAAATAGTTATCCATACTTTATACTTTAAGGAATATTAATATAATATTCCTTTTTGTCTTAATCTCTCTAGCTTAGCCCCTTATCCTTAACTTTTATCCCCCCCTTTCCCTAACTAGTGGAGTTTAGTCCCCCATACGCTTTTATCACGGTTGGTCTACATGCAACGATGTATTATATTAATGATAAGACATATACAAAAATAGGCTCACTGGCCTAATTCAACACATAAGCCTCCTAGCTTATAATAAATGGCTCACCAGCCTATAAAACACAACATATACATAAAGGATCTCTAGCCTCAAAATCACACGCACTTAAGTTTGTTGCGCATGGTATCTTGGAATGTGCACACTTCATCATTTTAGTGTGCAGTACATGTGCCCACTATACCATGAAAGGTGCATGCAAAATGATATCAAACAACTCACCAGTTTAAGTACATTTACAATTGGGGTTAGACATAGGGGTATTACATTCCCCTCCCCTTATTTATGCACTATCCTCAGTTCAATATATATAGATATACAACCAAATTTTTAAAAATTCTCAAAACGATGTGGGTATTCTGCTTGCATAGATTCTTCATGCTCCCAAGTTGCGTCCTCAGGACCGTACTAGGTGCATTGGACCTTTACAATCTCTATTGCTCGATTCCAGAGCTGTTTGATTTTCCGGTCCATAATGCATACCAGATGTACTTGGAAAGCACCTTCTTTCTCAACTTGAATCACATTCCAATCAATAACATGATTATCATCAAGTATATATTTATTAAGCAATGATACATGAAATACATTATGAATGGTCATTGATGTAGGCGAGAAAATCATGTATGCTATAGGCCCAATCCTCTCTAGGATTTCAAATGGCCCACAATAGTGAGATGCCGACATTGAACAATTTCCCAAATTCATTGAACTTATTTTGGCCTTCACTTTCAAGAATACATGGTCCCCCACTTTAAATTCCCTATGAGTTCTTCCCTTATCAGCATAGATTTTCTTTATTTCTTGGGCAGCCTTTAAATTTTGTTTTGTTTTCAACATTTTCTCTTCCATTTCCCTAAGTAAATCTATCCTAACCACTTCTCTATCTTATGGGTTATCCCAAATTACCAGTGTGTTGCACCTTCTTCCATAAAGTGCCTCAAATGGGCTCATCTTTAGAGATGTTTGGTACCCATTGTTATAAGCAAACTCTACTAAGTGTAGGTAGCCTTCCCATTTTGATGGTTTATACATCACATACATCCTCAACATATCCTCAATAACTTGATTCACCCTCTTTGTTTGTCCATCTGATTCTAGATGATAAGTTGTGCTAAAATTTAAATTTGTTCCAAATCCATTAAATAATCCCTTCCAAAAATTTGATGTAAATTTTGGATCTCAGTCAGACACAATTGTCTTGGGTATACCATGTAATCGAGCAATTTCTCTCATATAAACATCAACAATGTTGGCTTCCTTGTGAATGAGCTTTACTGGAATAAAATGGGCAGCTTTAGTAAGCTTATCCACCACTACCATGATAAAATCATGTTGTTTGTTCGTTCTGGGAAGTTTGGTGATGAAATCCATTATTACAACTTCCCATTTCCACTCAGGAATGGGTAATGGATGTAACAAACTAGCTGGGTGTCTATGCTCATCCTTGACCTTTTGACACTCCAAACAATTGACAATAAAATCAACAACTTCTTTGTTCATTCCTAGCCAATAATATTGGCTTTTGACAGCTGCAATAGTTTTTTAATAACCTAGGTGCCCAACATAATGTACATTATGCATTTCTTTCAATATCATATTTTTCAATTCCTGGGAATTTGGTACATAAATTCTTCCCCTGTATATGAGAATTTCATCATTTTCTAGCTTATAGTCTTCAATTTTCTGCTGCAAAATACCTTGTTGCAATTTTTCCACTAATTCCTTGTATTGCAAATCTGATTTTGCAGCCTCTATGATTTTATCTTTCAAATATGATTGGTACATGCTAATGGTTGTAGCATGCAACTCATGCACCCTTCTACTAAGTGCATCAACCACCTTGTTCTCTTTCCCGTTGATATGCTTTATATCAAATTCATATTCACTGAGAGATTCTAACAATCTTCTTTGCCTGGCATTTAGAGTTAGTTGATCAAATAAATATTTCATACCATTATGGTCTATCCTCAACTCAAACCTTTTCCCCATGAGGTAGTGCCTCCACTTCCTCAAGGCATGCAGTATGGATGCCAACTCCAAATCATGAGTGGCATAGTGCCTTTCATGTTCCTTCAACTTCCTTGATTCATAACATACAACAAACCCATTTTGAATGACGACTCCACCAAGTCCTTCTTCACATACATCGATACACGCAATGAAGTCTTCATTTGGATCTGAAATCCTTAGTATTGGAGANCTTTGAGAATCCTTCAATAAATATCCTATAGTATCCTGCAAGGCCCATGAATGATCTGACCTCTGTCACATTATTTGGCATTGACCATCCTCTAATGACTTCTATCTTCTCAGGATCCACTACTATCCCTTCCTCTGAAATGATATGCCCCAAATAATAAATTTGCTTTTGATAAAATGAGAACTTGCTCAATTTGGCATACAAATGATGCTCCCTTAATACTTGTAATACCATCCTCAAGTGTTGTTCATGATATTCCTTTGACTTATAATATATAAGAATGTCATCTAAAAATACAATGAAAAACTTATCTAAGCATTCTCTGAAAATACCATTCATTAAAAACATGAAGATAGTTGGTTCATTTGATAACCCAAATGGCACCACTATGAGCTCATAATGACCATACCTTGTTCTGAAAGAAGTCTTGTTGATGTATTCTTCTTTAATTCTTACTTGATGATAACCTGACCTAAGATCAATCTTGGAGAATATTTTTTCATCTTTCAGCTAATCAAAGAGGTCATCGGTCATTGAAAAAGGATACTTATTCTTCACAGTTACCTTGTTCAGTTGCCTAAATTCAATGCGAAGTCTCAATGTCCCATCCTTCTTCTTCACAAATAAAATTGGGGCACCCCAAGGTGACACACTTGGGTGTATATACCCCTTCTTCAGGAGCTCTTCAAGTTTCATTTACAACTCCTTCAATTCTGGTGTACTTATCCTGTAGGGAGTCTTGGATACTCGAGCTGGTCTAGGCATCAAATTTATGGAGAAATCAATGTCTGTTTTAGGGGGTAATATTGGTATTTACTTAAACACATCTTCAAACTCTTTTATGACTGCATAATATTCAATATTTTCCACCTAATATTTAGGTGTCTCTTCCATATATGTTGCAAATATTTGACACCCTTTTCTGTAACATTTCTTCAACTGCAATGCTGAAATTTCTCTGATGGTTAGTGCCCTGGGAATTCTCTGCACTGTCCTTAGGTTCCCTTCCTCATCCAAGCAAGTAAATGCCTTGTTATGATAGTATATGATAGCATGATGTTGTTCCAACCAATCCATCCCAATTAGATAGTCATAGGAACCTAAAGGCACGATGTTTAAATCTTCCATGGTGTGCAGTCCATTCATGTCCATAGGACATGACTTAACCATCTCATTAACTTTTCTTTTGGATCCGGTAGCCAATTGCACCAACCAAGATTTTCCATGCTTGCTTCTTGAGAAATGAAAACTTTCCACCATCTTAGGATCTATATAAGTATGACTAGATCCTGAATCAATTAAAATAGTAATGGTTTGTTTTTTTATCATACCTTCCACTTCAATCATATGTGAATGATACTTTTCTTTCTTGTTATCCAGGGATGCATAGAACCTTGGTACATTTCTACCCATGTCCTCCACTGTTTCATCTTGCTATACATTGTGAACAATCCTCACTTTTTCACCTCTGTGAAGACAATATATATACATATGATCTCCCTTACAACCCCAACATTGAATAGGTGGCTTCATTTTCCTTTGACCCCCTATCTCCATCATTCGTGGTTCTATGGAAGTTGGCTATCCCTGAGGATTATTTTTTAAGAATGGTGGCTTAGTTCCCTTCTTCCTCTGATCCATATTGAATTTCTTTTTGTCTTCCCAAGATTTTTGGAAAGTTGATCTTGCTTTTTGTTGATCATATAGGAATTTATCTCGCCTTATGGTCTCCTCCAATGTTTTGGGATCATCATATTGTATTTTGTCACTGATGAATGATGGAAATCCAATCAAATACCTTTGAATCTTAACTATCTCATCCTTGATGAAATAAACATACTTCAGTAGTTCTAAAAACCTTTTTTCATATTCATCTATGGTCATACTCCCAAGCTTGATTTCAAAGAACTCTTTCATTTTCTTATCATAGTATCTCTTAGTCAAGTATTTCTTTTCAAAATACTTCTTGAATTCCCTCCAAGTAAAATTGTTCTCTTTAATGTTTTGTACCTTCACAAGTTGATCCCACCACATGGATGCCTTTCCCTTGAGTTGATAGATGAAAATTATTCCTTCTGCATGAGAAGAATAATTATGCAATTGAAAATACTTTCTCATGCCTAACAACTATGTTGCTACATATTCATCCTTCTTGTTCTCAACATCAAATGTAGGAGGTTTTAATTTGTTCATTTCTCCTCATAGCTCATCCACCCCAGTCCTCTTATGCTTCCTGACAGAGGATGGAATTGAGCTGATGTGTTCTCTCTTATTGGAATTCCTCGAGGAGTGACGGTGATGTCTGATAACACTTATTGTTCTTCTTTTCTCATCAGGAGACCTGTGACTTCCTAATTTGCTTGAGCCACTATCCTTATCCAATTTCTTTTCTATTATATTCAAGCTCTGCATTAACTTCATGTTGAAGTCCTCTTGCTGCTCCTTGGCTCTCATAAGACTTTCATTATCATATTTATGGCTTTGGACATCCTTCTGTAAACTTTTAATGGTCTCTACCATATTCATGTTTTCATCCCTTACTTATCCATGTCCATTGGAGTTTGTTCCTAATTCAATGCTCATAGGACATCCATCCCTCTGATCTCATCTTCCTGGTTGTAAGATCCCTATGCATATTATATTCCTCTACACTTTGTTATGATTCTGATCTAATCTAGTTGTTGTTAACTCGACAAAATGTCCAACCAACAAAACTTTGTCAAGCTAACTATTTCAACAATTTCATGAAAAATATGAACCATTCTGGTTCAATAGTATATTAGAATTCTTTCTTCTAATTTTCTAAAAAAATCATTGCCTGGATCATTTTTTTGGGTTAATAATTATATTCTAGTGTCGAACACCTTTCCAATGCCTACTTCCATGCTCAATTCTGAGTCTTGAGCAGAAAGTTATGGCCTTTTGTAGTTGGTTGGGTCTTAAAATTTACCCTCCATTGTTTGTCCCGTAACTCCCTCATAAAAGCTTCGTTTGACGAACGGTTTACACCATTAGAAATCTCTATTCGTTATATTTCATTTGAGCTGTAGAGACAAAGGTTACCTTCATATAATTTGTTCTCATTGTTTTTTAGTAGATAAAAACGTTGTTTAGGGCCTCGAAAATGCACTGCAAAAAGATGACCTTCAAACAGTATAAAACGTCGCAGAAGTTCACTAGTTTTATACTCTTGTAGACCATCAAAATGACTTCACGTGCACAAATTTGAACATGCACACCCATATTTAGCATGTGCATAAACACCATAAGGTAGTGCATGCTTCGTGCACCTATAACCAATGTGGATCACTTCTATGTCGCACCAATAACTAGTGCACACTACTTTTGTGTCATGTGCCAATATCCACCGTGCACAATTTTGGTTCATGCACTAATACCTAATACACACAATTCTTGTGTCACATGCTAATATTATATGTGCATTGCACTCTACGCGTTGTACCATGCCAAAGTTTAGTATGCTCCCACCGAGCACCAATACTCCGCGCACACCATTAATGAAACTGTCACGCGACAAGAATTTACCCACATTGTGCGTGCACCAACAAAATTCATCTACGCTCTGCCAATACTATGCACACCATGCGTGCCAATATTATGCATGCGCACACCCAATCCACACCGCGCAGTGCTAAATTTAGTGTGCACATCTACACACCGTTATTTTTCGTGCATTACCACTCCGCATCGCACAATGCCAAATTTAAGTGTGCACACCCACGCACCAATATTTTCTGCGCATTACCACTTTGCACTACGCAATGCCAAATTTAAGTGTGCACACCCACACACCATTATTTTTCACGCATTAGCACTCTGCACCGTGCAATGCCAAATTTAAGTGTGCACACCCGTGCACCATTATTTTTCCACACATCTCAAGCTTTCCACTATGCATCATGCATTTTTAGTGCACACACCTACGCACATTCATTTTTATGCACATTAATTCCTTGTGAATTTTGTTGAAAGAATTGGGGATTTTGCCAAAAATTTTCCCAAATTTCACCGTAGACATTATACAACTATTAAATTTGTTCAATTTCAGCCCGATAACACCAATTCAACCTCTGCAACAACAAATCACTGCTGGTTGACATTCCTGGAACAAATATTTTTCCTAAACTCAATTCACGAATTGAGAATTTTAATCAGGTAATCTCACTCCATCTATCATGCCTTCCATGTAACTTCAAATTCAACCAATTCTAGGTCTGAATTTGCTAGAACATATATTAAATTAAGAATATCTCACTACTTGGCCAAATTTCTCAATTTTCCCATTAATTTAACAACAAAAACTGGGGCTTTTGCCCAATTCTACGTAATTGCTTCTACTTTTTTACTATGGATCCTCTGTAACTTAAAATTTGGCCACCTTGAAATAATTCTCTGTGAATTTTTTTTTCAATTCCACTTTCTCGGCCCATCCAGGCTCAGTGTTGAAAACTGGAGATCCGATACCATATTGTAACATCCCCAACATCCAACTTGGCTATGCCACATAACAATTTTGAACTGTATACAATAAAAACATATACAAATAGAAAATCTTGCGGAACTTTATATATACAACTTAAAACAGACAAATACATTATGTAAATGCACAAATTCATACAGAAATAACAGTAAATATATACATGCATCATAGACAGGAAATACCCATTAATATAAAGAAAAGTATAAACCACACACAGGAAAAACCCATAAAAATAAACACATATATAATAATGCAACATGTAATTTAACACACAATTGACACTTATGTTGATAAAAATATCACCAACTACATGCAGAACTTCCACGAACCTCCCAGCCTTAGACCATGTTGCTCATCACTCTCAGTAGTGGGTCACCCCCGAGTTGGTACTAAACTCCACCCGATAAAAGGTATTCCTAACCAGGACGATGTATCTCAGACAACAGGAAATAATCCGTCACAGGTGCCAACTCAAACTAACATCCTATAGTCTCTCATTCCCCACATGCCTATCCCACCCCATGAAGTGTTCCCCTTCTCTTCTCAACATTCCTTCGGCTGCCCACTTCCTTTCCGGGTTTTGTCAATAGGCCAGACAGGAAGTCTCAGAGCCCTGTAGATGCATTTTAGCACCTTCAGGAATAAATTCCCAACAATTGTCTCACCTAGAGATATTTTCTCACAAGCCTGACAACCTACCTCTTCAATCTCCCATGGGCCTGACAACCCACTTCTTCAGTCCATCTCCTAAGATAACTAGGTACTGGTACAGGTATGGGTACGTGTATAGTGATAGTAACAGAAAGGTACAGAGGACAGCTAAATGAGTGAGTGAATGATGATGTAATGAATGAATCCCCAAATGAACTAAGTCCAAACTTGTCATGTTGAGAGCTAATTTGGCCCACTTGTCGCCATCCTTATAACTTTAGGATAAATAATTATCCATACTTTATACTTTAAGGAATATTAATATAATATTCTTTTTTGGTTTAAGCTCCCTATCTTAGCCCCTTATCCTTAACTTTTATCCCCCCCTTTCCCTAACTAGTGGCCCCATACTCTTTTATCATGGTTGGTCTACACGCAACGATGTATTATATTAATGATAATACATATACAAAAATAGGCTCACTGGCCTAATTCAACACGTAATCCTCCTAGATTATAATAGCTGGCTCACCAACCTATAAAACACAAAATATACACAAAGGATCCATGGCCTCAAAATCACGTGCACTTAAGTTTGCTTCACATGGTATCTTGGAATATGCACACTTCATCATTTTAGTGGGCAATACATGTGCACACTATACCATGAAAGGTGGATGAAAAATGATATCAAACAACTCACCAACCTAAGTACATTTTCATTTACATTTACAATTGGGGTTATGCCTAGGGGTATTACACTCTCTAGTACCTAGGTAGTCGGGTAGTATGGATAAGGGCACAGTCTATCCTCCTTAGTTGGTGCCCTAAGATATTGGTTCAAGTACTATTGTTGGACCTTTCACGTATATCAGAGAGATATAGCACAGGGAAAATCCTTGTCTGTAGAAACCCTAAATACCCTAACCCTTGGACAGAAACAGAAACAGAAAAAACAAGATATATTGTCGTGCAACCTTACCTCCTACATTCGGGTTGCAAAATTACTACACATTTATTCTTGTTAATAATTTGGGCATTTCAACACTGCAGTATTCTTCAGATCAGAGTATAACACCGCAGGAGTAAAAAATAAATAATAAATAGAATTAAAAAGTATGGATCCTGTTGGCGCCATTATTTGATCCCTATCTCATTGGATTCCTCTCATCTCCTTGATCGTCATGATACCCTTCACCCATAAACCATTTTTTGTGTGGTCCCATCCGTCCCTTTCTGTTTCCCCCCTTCATCATGGCCCACACCCATACTCAAGACCTCGAACCTCACTTTGATTCATTTCCTTATGATTTCATAGAGACCTAGCAATAAGTGCAGCAACTTAGTTCCAATATTACCATCGTCAATAAAAACATGCATTCCACCATAGACAAAAAAATGGAAATCCTAAAATAGAACCTCTCTACCCATCTTGCATCCTTCACTGACATGATCTGTGCCAAACTGAATATCCCTAGATACTTTACCTAGTTTGACCCACCTTTTCACCCTGAAGGTCAAATTTCCACCAATTCCCAAAATTTTGCATCCCCGTCACTTTCAGTGTGAATTATGCCTTCCGTGCGAGGATGTGAGAAAATTTTATGGCTCATATCCCTCTGGCTAGGTAACTCAAATGGAACACTATTTATATTTGTACAACATTATGAATGAGTTGGCCAAACTCTAGTATGGTGTTCTCCATCTAGATGAAGAACGTTTTAAATGGTGGCAATGGAGAAAAAATGCCCGCCAAGGGTATGTGTCTTGGACATAATTTGTTGCATAGATTTGTGAAAACTTTGACACTGACACCAACCATTTAGGCTGTTTGAAAAAGTTGAAACAATATGACACAGTGGAAGACATTATTGCTTCTTCTGAGCGATTGACTTTCCGCACGGAAGGCATGTCTGATGCTTTTTTCCGATAATGATTTATCAGTGTCCTCAAGGATGAGATATGTTCCCATGTCCTCATGGCTCACCCTGAAAGTTGGGTGGAAGCTACTAAAAGAGATAAGGAAGCACAACAGGTTATCTCTTCTCAAACCAGAAAAACCTCCTTTATTCCTCCCTAAACTAGTCACTCTCACTCCTCCTTCTTCTCCACTCAAGATACAAACACTGACTCTAGAAGAAATGGTTGAACTCCAACTCAAGGGCCTTTGTTATAATTTTGATGAAAAATATTTTCCTTGACACAAGTGTAAGGAACAAAATATTTTTATGGCCATCTCTAAGGATGTTTTTGAAAAATATGTTGAAGCTCCCCCTGTGGTCGATTCACCAGAACAAAATGACCTGACTCCACCCTCAGACCCCCTAGAAGTTGAACCGATCATTTCCATAAATTATCTCACTGGATTCTCTGCTCCTCAAACCCTCAAGATCATTGGTTACATTAAGCATCAGAAGGTCATCATCCTCATTGATAGTGGAAACACCCATAATTTTATTCATTGTTGCATTTCCCACAAAAATAATTTCTATATTCGAGCAGTCAACAACTTTAAAATCATGATTGCCAATGGAGGATCCATGAATTGTGGGGGCGGGGAATTATGATGGATTTTAAAGAATTAACCATGCAATTCAACCATGAGGGCCAATAGTATAAATTCTGAGGAATCACAACACATTCCTCTTAGATCATCAGTTTGTTAGAAAAACAGGATCGCGGAGCAAAAAACTAAAATAAATGAGGAAATAAAACAAAGAAGATACGTAATATAATAGAGACACATATATATGTGGTTCACCTAGTGTGGGCTACGTCTACCAGATAAATTTCCAAGTCATTCCTTTTATTATCCAACAAAATGAAGGGATACAACCTACAACATGGCCATTGTAACTTCATCTTCTTTCTCTACAGTCTCCTCTCTCAGAATACAATAATCACACTCATACATAGCCGCAATACAATTCACTCATAAAATATGGTTTCCTTCTAGGGAAAAAAACCCTAACATAACTTCTACCGTCAAATCTACGACCATATAATGAATTGTCCAGATTAACTATGAAATTACAATATTTTACAAGGCATTTTTTTCCCAATATTTCGCTTGG
>SNQJ01S0044550.1:68774-90731 GCA_010110895.2 Picea sitchensis | reverse complement strand
GGAGAAATTTGTGGTGGGGAAATCCCCCCCACAACCCCCTGTTAGGGAATAGGGTCCAAGCACAGATGAAAAAAAAAATTGAATCAGGAAGATAATCATGCTCCACAACCAACATAGTTCCCATCGCATGGAAAAAGTACTCAAAAAGGTCATTCCGACATTATTGCACAAATTCATTCCATTCAAGTCACTGAGACACCCTCTCTACCTCCTGACTTCCAATCCATCATCTCCAAACATGAAGTTTTATTTTCCAATCCCCAAGGACTTTATCCTTCCCATGGTGTTCATGATCATTCCATTCCCCCCGTACCCATTAGCCTTCCTCCCGATGTTCGTCCCTATCGTCATCCCTTTTCCAAGAAAAATGAAATTGAGAAAATTGTTCAAGGATTTCTCACCGCAGGCGTTATCCATCCTAGTACTAGCCCCTATTCTTCTCCTATGGTCATGGTACTTAAGAAAGAAGGATCTTGGCACATGTTTCTTGACTTTTGCACCCTCAACAAACTCACCATAAAAGAAAAATTCCCCATTCTTGTCATTGATGGTCTCTTGGATGAATTAAGTGGTTCCCATTTCTTTACTAAACTTGATCTTCACTCTGGCTACTACCAGATACGTATGAAAGAGGAAGACATTCCTAAGATCACATTTTGAACTCATGAGGGCCACTATGATTTATTGGTAATGCCCTTTGACTTGCGTAATTTTACCTCCACTTTCCAAAGCCTCATGAATCATGTCTTTCGTCTTTTTCTCCATCATTTTGTCTTAGTTTTCTCTAATGATATTCTCATTTATAGTAAAACCTAGATAATCCATATTTCTCATGTGGATCGAGTTCTTCATCTACTCTTTGAGCACCAAATTTTCCACAAACAATCTAAATGTGNTCTTTTTCTCCATCATTTTGTCTTAGTTTTCTCTAATGATATTCTCATTTATAGTAAAACCTAGATAATCCATATTTCTCATGTGGATCGAGTTCTTCATCTACTCTTTGAGCACCAAATTTTCCACAAACAATCTAAATGTGATTTTGGAGCATTGGAAGTAGATTACTTGGGTCATATTGTTGGAAAGGCGCATGTCAGGGTGGATCTTAAAAAGACTGAAGCTATGCAGGATTGGCCTTGCCCTAAAACTCTCAAAATCTTGCGTGGTTTTTTGGGTTTAACAAGATATTATCGCAATTTTGTTAAGAATTATGGAATGATTGTGGTGCCTCTCACTACTCTCCTTAAAAATAATTCTTTCACTTGGAATCCAACAATTGATCATTCCTTTCAAGATTTGAAGGTGGCTTTTTGCACCATTCTTGTCTTGGCCCTTCCTAACTTCACAAAGACCTTTGTCTTGGAATGCGATGCTTCTAAAGGAGGAATTTGAGTAGTCCTTATCTAACATGGCCTACCTTTAGCCTTTACTAGCAAACAACTGTCAGAGTAACATTTGGACCAATCAATCTATGAAAAGGAAATGATATCTATTATGCATGTAGTGGATCTTTGATAGCCTTATATATTGGGGAAACGCTTCCAAATTAAGACATATCATTAGAGCCTCAAGTATCTTTTGGAGCAATGTATTTCATCCCATGAGCAAGAAAAATGGGTGATTATGCTCTTTGAATATAGTTATGATATCATTTACAAGAAAGGAAAATATAGTGTGGTCGTTGACGCTCTTTCAAGAAAATATGAAGATGGAGGGTCCATTTTTTCCCTCTCCTTCATTGTACCAGATTGGCTCCAAGCTGTTTTCCAGGAATGGCTACAAGATCCCAAAATTTTGAGTTTGATCCAACAATTGCATGACAATTCTCCAGTTTACCTAGGGTACTTGTGGCACAATGATGAGCTTCGCTACAGATGTCTTATGTATTTAAGTAAATAGTCACAACTTAAATCCACAGTGCTTTATGAGCTTCATGCTACAACCACAGCTGGGCACTCAAGGTTTACCAAAACCTATGACAAGGTGAAACATTCTTTTTTCTTAGATGGTATGAAACAAGAAATTCACATTTTTATGGTATAATGTGATGTTTGGCAACACAATAAGGGAGAAAGAGTCAAAGCCCTGGGCACACTACAATCGCTTCCAATGTCACCTGCTATTTGGAGGGACATCTCTATGGATTCCATTGATGGCTTACCTAAATCGGGAAATAAGTCAATCATCATGGTGGTAGTTGATCGACTTTCCAGGTGTGCTCATTTATGTTCCCTTCAACACCCTTTCACCACCTCCACTATGGCTCCTCCCGTTTCGTACTTAACGAACCTCCCATTTCGTATGACAAGTACGATTTTTTTTTTTGTGTGTGTGTGCGTGTGTACACGGGTAATAAATACATTCGACTCTGCATCACCACCTGATGATGAACATGACGCATACAACAATGAACACCACATAATGACCTAAGACACACATCAAGTAACTACAAGCAAGGAACGACAATCAACTGACAATAAATAAGACTGACTACCCGCATGTCCTACCCTGCAATGGTTAGGACCTCCAAGACACATAAGCAACTCTCAAGCCCAGGCTCCCATCGATTTTGACCATTTAAGGTATCAGGGATGGTGACTGTTCTGAGGAACAAGGAGGTGTCTACATCCTTCCCGACACAAGCAGACCAAGCACACAAAAAGTTTACAACTCAGTACAACATTAATTAAACAAAGGACTACAATCTACATTAGTCTTAAGGCCATTCCATTGCGCAACTTTAGATCATAATTTTTCATCAAGGTACACTCTAAATCAACTTACAAAGGACATTATTGTGCAAGTCTGAACTTCGTCTAGTTTAACATTTAAAAAAATAATTAATCATTAATTATAATCATAAAAATAATGAATAGTTATAAATTGTCATTTAACGCAATAATTAACATTTAATCTATAATTATAAATCAATAATTAACGCAATATTCTAAAATCATTTAACGCAATCATTGTGAAATTTACATTAAAATTCACTCAATGATCTAAATTATAATTCGATAGACAATAATTATGAACCAACAATTGACTCAACAACGCAATGATTATAAATCCATAATTGATGCAATATTCAAAAATCATTTAACACAAGCATTGTAAATTAACATTAACATTAACTCAATGATCTAAATTTATAAACCAACATTCGATAATTATGAACCCATAATTAACGCAACAACCCAATGGTTATAAATCAACAATTGACGCAATACTCTAAATTAACATTAACATTATCGACATAATTGGAGCAAGTCTGAATAAATTAAAAGTAATGAAAAATTAAAAATCAGTGCGGCATTAGAAACCTATCACCCCACAGTCAGAAGCACGAAGAACTAAATCAATGTTGTCCACCTGACAGGTTCAGCACTGTCCAAGGGCTGGGAAAAGGCGATGGCTCGTAGCCAAAGGCAAATCATTGGCTGAGAGGAGGGAAGGTTATTGTTGAGGAAAAATAATAATGGAATCGCTACAAGAGGGTAACTCCCATGCCAGGAAACTTCACCCACCTCCAGCAATGATTCACTGTAATTAATATTTCTATTGGGAATCAAAATAAAAGGAAATATATTAAGAACATATAAGACTCGTAGGTGTAGATTCAGTCCCAAATTAGCAAACGCACAGGTGGGTACAGTGGTCTAAGGGTTTAAGGTTTAGCTAAAAAAATTTACAACCATGGCCATAACTATCGTTTAAAGAATTCCTGCACTTCCAGACAGGTATTAAATATTACTGCTAAAACAACTGTCCCTCCATTTATTTAATTTGTTGTTGCTATATCTAAAGGTCACCTAAAACCTACTGTCATTAAAACTTTTATTTCCATCACAGGATGTCCCGCAATTCAGTAAGGGTGCACTGCTGGATCTAAGGGTTACGATCTCTAAATGTGTGGTCGAGGGCCAGGCTTAAATCAACACTGAGGGACCGAGAAGCAAGTGACCGCCAGTTCAAGGCATCACCAACACCCATACAAGCCTGAGTGAGGGAAGAGATTCCATGCATCTATAGAAGCCCGATCCTCAATCTTATTTCCGCCAAGAAGAAGGCAACGCAAAAATTTCAACAGTTGTATTGACCATTCTGTGGCTCATGTGCATTGATAAACAATGATCTAAATTCTGGTGAGCCAAGAAGGTTTCGCAACATCTTCCCAACTCTCTAAATCAATTCCTTTTAAACTCAAGCTGTATGGAATCAATCCTTTTACAAGGATACTTGGTGGTGAACCAGAGCTCACGGATTCATCTTTGCCTAAAAGCGTCAAGCTAGGGAAGAGCCCACAGGCCCATTAACTTCTCACTACTCACCCAACTAAGGACAGAAGGGTAGTGTATAAGAACAAGACACGAACTAACCACGGGATTCACAACAAGAGGCAGCCGGATTTTCCAGGATCAAGGTTTCTCACTCTCGTCATCTCAGGGCTTAAGAAACTAGTGAAAGGGCATGACAAAAGAAGTCCAAACTGAGGAATCTCCCTTCCCATGACAGTAGGATATATTTGTTTTGCAAAAATCAGTAACTTGGGAATCGTCATAACAGAAGAAACGACCCAACCAAGCAGATTTTGACCAATAATCAAAAAGAAAATTAAAAATTATCAAACATAAAACAAAAGGCAAAAAAAGCTTTCTCATAAGTTACTGTCATCTCAGTTTCATTTCCAAACAAAATCAAGGGTCAGGAAACTAGCTCCCCTTTTTTTTCTTATGGAAGGGAAACATAAGATACTGCTAAAACAGGTTTTACCCTCTCCAGATTAAGGTGGAGGCTACAGGTGGCCCCAAATAATGGGAAGACTTAGATACGAAAAGCAGAAGCAAGGGAAACACAGACTCCTGATAGAAACTGAAAGTGCCTTCCTTATCAAGGATTTAATAAAGAAATTTAAATAGAAAACCAACCATAGAAACTGAATTCTTCAACAATACATAAAACGCAGGTTGATAATTTACATCTATCCAAAAATTACAAATGCTGAAGTAATAATTTACATCCCAACTTCATTAAACTAGCATAGGTGGAATTTTCACATCAAATGCCTAAATTTCATCACAGTAGGGGTAAAACCAACCAATCCATTAAGAACCAACGCAGATTGAAATTAAATATTTTTTTTATCTCAACATACCAATATAAACATCCACTCTACTTACATAATCGTCATGCATATCTCATCATAAAACCTACAACCTTCTACCATTCAACCGAAAAATGTACCCTTGCCTATTCCCCTGCTCCAAGTGTCGTTCGCGTGCTTCGTGTTGCTCCCTCTCACTGACCGTCGAGAACTCACCGGTACCTCCCAGCCAATGCTAGGGGTACTCTGCTTCCCCCTTAGCTCCCCGAGATGCAAAGGGGCCACACACTATCCAGATGGTACGTCTAGCTCCCAGCTCGCCTCGCAAGGTCGAGCTACCACTCCTCTCCGAGTTGGGAAATCCCAACTCCCACAAGTAAATCAGTCAAGTCACTAATCCGACAGCGTAACGTTACACTAACAGTCGATCCCCATCTTCCTTCTCCTCCCTCTCTTTTATAGAGTTTTCGGACTTCCATTCTTTTCCTAAATCTCATTTAAATTAAGTTTTAATAGAAATTCCTAAAAATTTATCCTTCGTACAAGTGTCACCCATCCCCCACATTCCTCCAACTTCGTGACAAGTGTCACCCATCCCCCACATTCCTCCAATAATTATTTTCTTTAATTTATTAATTGTTTCATTTCCTCACCCACCTAGAGTTACTCCCTAAATTCTAATTCTAGGTGTCCCTAGATTCCCCACACATGTGTTTTAAAGGCTTTCTTTATTATGAAGTTGTTAATTTAATTCAATTTAGAAGGTTCTTTAAATGCATATTCTTTACAAGTTGACCTCCCACATTTTACCATAAGTTCCACTCTTTCCCCTTTTATTATGTTGCCTCATTCCTGTTTCCACTTTTATATTTCTCTTCCCCTTTTATTGGTAATGACAATTGTGCAAGTTAACCTCCCTTCCCTTTATTATTAATTTAGTATTTTTTAAAACTATCGACAAGGAGTTAAAGTAATTAATTGCCTCTTTACATTTTACATCCACACATTTTATTTAAGTCTTAATCTCTTCATGTTAACAAAATTTTTATGAACACCACACTATTACCTAAGTGGTTTTAAATTTTATTATTTTATATATATATATATAAAAAAAAATTTTGAAAAATTTTTTTTTTTTTTTTTTTTTTTTTTTTTTTAGACTTAGAACTTAGATTTTGTGCTGGGCGACATTTAATTAGGAAGTTGTTCAAGAATTTCTTATCGTATACTAGTCTTTAGGCCACCTAGGTTCGCTCATCATCATCAATGCTATGTGTCTTCGTGACACACCACGCGGCTCCAAGGGTGCCACTGCCTCTTTTTGTTTCTTTTGCATGACGTGCCCTTTAGAATAAATGTAATTCACACGTGCTAAGCTTACCCACCTTCGGACGCTTTGGTAGACATCACAACTTCGGAGTCAAACCTCCGCTAGGTGAACTTGTGGGATACTTAGGGCTTTCTCTCTGAGAATAAGGCCCCACCTTATTGTGCGCTCTTTAGAATCATCGAGAGCGACCGCCAGCTCTTTCCTCACGCATACATCGTATCCCCTCAACTAGGGTAATCTAACTCATGCTTTGAGCTAAGGAGGGAATGCTAGTAGGTTGTGTCAGGGAATAAGTTTTACACCCTCCTCAACCTCTTCAGGTCGTGTGGCCCTTTACTTCCATATTCGGCGTCTGGTCGGTAAGCACCATCAACTCCGCATCATCACCAAATCTCCATGTTTTAACATGTCCACATCATAGTCATTCTAATCAAAATGTGGCTAATATCACAAGAATCAATCAAACCCCAATAGCACACTCTAATTTCGATCCATAACCAAGGTTTCGTCGATGCCTCTCGCAGATCTCGTCCAAAACCTTACACTCCACAAAACCATTAGCACTCATCTAAAGCCACCTAGTATATCAACATGTCATCTACCCATGATGCATCGCAACGTGCTCAAATGTTTTAATGTCGTTGGCTTTGTTTGACTACTCTGCGAAAGCAAGTGTCCTCAAAGAATAAGTTCGCCGTTGTGCTAGAGAGAGATGTTACATACACCCCTTCTTGTTTTAAAATTTGTCCTGAATTTTCACAGTATATATGCTGAAATATAGTGTATCATAGTATCATATGTCTATCTATCAACAAAATGGAAATTGATGGCACATATCATATGCCCTCCTGTGTCGCCGAAAGGGACTATAATTGTCCCATTGGACTTTGACCTGATCTACTGTTCGACGGTTACGACGTCGAATGCGATGATATAAGATGCGGACCAACTCAACCATGAGAGCCCCCCTTGTTTGATACCCGTATGAACTCATAATAATAACATGTGTGGGATCACTCATATAATGTCTCAAAATGTATACATGAAAACATCGTGCATACCAAGGGAATCAAAGTAGTTAGTTGATAGGCCACGAGCTCTTTCTCTCTCCACAACTGGCGGGTCCCATGAACCTAGGGTGACACTTTAGCTACCTCTTGATCAAACTCTATGCGCTTTTAACTCAGAAGATTCCCGGATCACGACCTCGAAACTATGGTCAACTCGGTACACAAAGACATATCTCTTCTGTCGATCCCGTGGTGTGTCTTTTTTAATCCTTTTGGTCTATTGTTTTCTATTGCTCTTCCATTTCTTGGACGCTTTCTGTCTGACCAGGACCCCGACCCTCAAGCTTCATCCCAACTTCAGCAGATCCGACATGGTTCTCGTAACAACCTCGAAAGGCCATCTTAATGGTGCTCGTAACTCATATTGTGTTTAACCTCTACTAGAGGCAAGAATTCTTCCCAACGCTTTGTTGGTCCATCACGCATGCACAACATGTCCCTCCAAGGTTTATTTATTCGCTCAGTTTGCCCTCGTCGTACCCCCGTGATACGCATCAAAGTTGGGCTTGGCTCCAATTCCTCTTGGAAACTGATCCAAAATTGTCTAGTAAACACCGATCCTCGACAGATATAATCTTCTTAGGCACGCCATGCACTTCACAATATCACGGATAAAAACTCTAGCTATGTTAGGGGCCCGGGATACATCGCACGGCCAGAATAGCGAGCACTCTTCATCGTGAGTGTCTACTAATAATGTAACCGAGTCATGTCGCTTTGTCGCTGGCAACTGAACAATAAAATCCATCGAATAACTTCCCATTTCATCCCTGGTATAAATGTAGTTGTGGTATCCCACTGGTGTCTATGTTCATCCTTTACCTGCTAACACTCTAGACATCTAACCACATAGTTGACTATGTCATCCTTCATTCCCTCCAGAAGAATAAAGGGTTTGTCTACCTCATCTTCGCGGACTACTCGATGAGCTAATGTATACTTATCTATGAGCCTCTCTTAGGAGAAACTTCCTCAACTCGTCGTTTGGTGTTACGTAAATCCGACTTCTAAACTTTAATAAACCATCGCCATCAAGTGAAAATCCCTCAAATCATGGTACCATCATTGTGTTTTGTCCGGGAGTACGAAACCCCTCGACCTTTGTACCACCATCGTCATGTAAAGTTAGAATCTTTCACGTAGATTCATTTGAGGAGGCAACACCGAAAAAAGTATGTGTGGTATCCGACTCAATGCATTTGCCACTAATTTCACTGTTCCTTTTATGTAAAAAATCATGAAATCGTACTCACTAAGAAACTCCAACCAACGTCATTGTCACAAGTTCAAGTCGCTTTGCGTAAAAAAATGTGTTGTAGTCCACAATGGTCGTTCATCATTTCAAATCTTTCTTCCAAGGTAGTGTCTCCAAACCTTCAAGGAATATATACGCAATTGTTAATAACTCCAAATCATGTCGCATAGTTCCTCCTCATGCCTTCTCAGCTTCCTCAAATGTACACAATCACTCATCCGTCTTTGGCATCAAGACTCCGCTTAAACCTTCTTGGTATGCGCCTCGGTAATACCAAGAAGACCAATATCCATGTCAAGGACCTTTAGTATTGGTGTTGTTGTGAACAACTCTTTAAGCCTCCAAAATGCTCGCGGATTTCTTGGTCCAAACAAACTTGTTTTTTCTTCTGCAATTCCTTGACCAGATTTGGTATTTTCAAAAAACCTTCGACAAACCACGGGAGCAGTATCTGTTAAATCCATAAAGTTAATGCGACTTCGACATTCGGCCGGTAATGTGCCATTCCATAATAGCCTCAACCTTGTTGGATCCACAACGACGCATGCCTTCACTGAGATGACATGCCCTAAGTAGTGAATCCTCATTGATAAAAAGAGATTGACAATTTCCCATACAATTTGTGCTCTCACGTACTTAATCACTGAGTACCAAGCTAGTGTTCACTATGTTCACCAGACAAGAGTAAATCGTATCATCACGAACACTTGGACCTAACTTGTCCAAGTACCGTGGGGACACCCTCGCTCATCAACCATAAATACCTGTGGGCTTGGTCGCATCCAAATGGTAAAATAGTAAACTCGTAACTTCCAAACCTCATCTTAAAGGCGGCCTTAAGGACATCATCCTCCTTGACCACAAACCGTGACACTGACACAAATCGATCTTGCACGATCGTCACACCTCTTCATCCGATCAAACAGATCAACAATTTCGAAAGGATATTGATTCTTGATCGTGGGTCTTGTTTAGTTGGATCAGAGTTTAATGCAAAAGCTTCCACGATCCGCCCCTTCTTTCATATGAAAAATAACGGGGCCAATCTCTATAGGTGACACACTAGGACGTGACGTTCTAGAACCAACAACTCTTCAGCTGCATTTTCAACTTTGTAACTCGGGTCGACATATGATAAGTATGCCTCATATCTATTCTACCCCTAGTTTCGCAGTCTATGGTAAACCTAATTCCTTTCTCACAAGCATCCCGTGTAACTCCTCCGAACACGACCAAGAACTCTCTCACCACCTAAGGTGCTAGAACCAAATATCAATATAGTATAGAAAATCCTCAAAGTAATCAACTTTGAAAAAAGAGAGAATTTCAGATAAGCCCTTCGAGGGGAAACCTTTACCCCATTTAAATGTTCAAGCACAAGATGATCTGTACCAAATGCCTCTTGGTATATAGGAGACTAGGAGGAGTATAATTACAACCAATGGCCTAAATTTCCACATACAAATAAAATAACATTACTAATCTAATACGCCCCACTAAGGGGTAATGAGTCAATATTGTGGATTAACATGCCCTCCCCTTGAGACAAGTGCTTTTCTCATAACGCTTAGAGTAACTCGATGTTTTTGTATAAAGACTCATCTTCTTCCCAAGTGGAATCTTTAATGGTAGTTTCCTCCATTTACTGGTGATACTCAATGGATCTATTCCTCACTTGGTGAATTCTTGTGCCAGTGATGGTTTTAGGTCTAATATGATTTTTCCTTCCTCGCTGTTCGGGTAATATAGTTTGAACCGATCAGGTCGCCTATAACCATCCTTAAGCATGAAACATGGAAAATCGGGTGTACTCGTGAAGATGCAAAAGTGTACCCAATTTGTATGCCATAGTACCAATCTTTTGCAACACCTTATAAGGGCCATAGTACTTTTGGTGATAATTTATTATCCTTCTTGGCTTGCTTGAGGGACATCTATTTATATGGTTGTAGTCTTAAAAATACCTAACTCTACTTCAAAACTTCTTTCACTACTATCGCCTGATTTTGTTTTTTTCATTTTGTGCCATTGTCAGGTTGTCCTTTAATTTTTTGGAGAACTTGTTGTTGATTCTGATGTGATCTTCTTCCACGCTTGAACCTTAGATTTTTCTTTTTAGAGAATAAGTGATGGGAAGGAGGGTGGTATCCATAAAGTGCCATAAATGGTGTCATTTTTGTTGCAGCATGAAAGAAAATGTTATACCACTATTCCTGGCCAAGGGTAAATCCATTTGAACTATTGTGTTTTGTTTATCGGACAAAAGCAACTAAGGTATCTTTCCAAACATTTGTTCACTTCTGTTTGTCCATCCATTGAGGATGATAGGATGAGCTTTTGCGAGCCAATTGAGTACCCAACCAAGAAGTCGGCTCTGTCTAAAAATGTCCAGAGAAGATGGTATCTCTGTCACTTGCAATAATAATTGGGCTGCCATGTAGCTTTGAACCGTCTCCATGAATGCAATGGGTAACTGTATTAGTTTTGAAGGGATGAGAGAGAGTGCAAAGTGTGCTGCATTCTTGGTCAGCCTATCAATAACCACCAAGGATGACACTATTTCCTTCATAATTTTGTAACCTTGTGATGGAATCCATGAAACCTCCTCCCAACACTGGGATGATAGTGGTTGTAAAAGACCCTGGGTCTTAATTGTTTTCACCTTATTTTGTTGGCAACCAAAAAATTTCACAAACCTTTGAACATCGTGGGCTTAAGGCTATCCTAAAAAATCCTTCTTCACTTATGGTAGGTTTTCAAAAATCCCGAAAGCCCTCCAATAGAGAGGGGGGTGTGCAATTCCAATAGTACCTTTGTTTGAGTTGGGATTCCTTACATAAATATAAGCTTTCATCTTTGTACCATAGTGAATCATTTTTCCAATGTATCCGATGCACCGAACTCACACAGAACCTTTCAATGAGAGTCCACATTTTTCAATATTCTTCCATTCATCCCTTTGTTTCTATTATCCAATCTGCTGGATGATCGAGATAGCACGTGAGAAAGGCCTCAACATCTTCATCCTTCTTGAGAGTGCATCTGCTCACAACATTTCTTCCCCCTTTTATAGACTATTTCAAAAATCATAACCCAATATCTTGGTTACCCATTTTGTTGTTCTTCTAAGATAGTCTTTGTTTCTAGCATTAAGACTATCATGATTTGTTTTGACCTTTAGTTGCCTGTCTTCATTAGGACACCATTTCAATGCATGTAGTATTGCTATCATTTCTTTCATAAATGGGTTTGTGTAAGTCCTTTCCCTTGAGTGATCGACTTTCAAAAGCCGTAGGCCTCCTCTGCATTAGGGAACACCAATTGGATTCCTAATGATCACATTCCACACAAATGTTTTTGTGGAAGTCCGAGGGTCAAGACATGATTTACACACACCTCGCTAAGTTGTTCAAAATCTTTAGTTGCCTCTGAGTCCAAGGAAATGCATCCTTCTTAGTTAGTGTTGTTAAAGTACTATTCTTCCATAGTTCCAACAAACTTGCGTTAGTAACCTATCAAACCAAAAACTCTAAGATTCTTTAATGTTTTTAAATCACCCATCATGGCCTTAATCTTGTTAGAATTGACACCTTCATTAGATACAATATAATCTAAATATTTCACTCCTACTCCAAAGAAACATTTGGATGGTTTGGCATATAGTTGTTGTCTTTAGTAGTTGTAGCACCTTGTCAACATGTTGCACATGATCCTCCCAAGACTTGCTATAGACATATCATCAAAAAAATACCAACACAAATTCTCATGAAGGGCTTGAAAATGGAATTACCAACCCTTTGGAATGGAAGTGCATTTGTGTCCAAAGTAAGTACACCAAATATTCATAATGGCCTTCATGAGTTCTAATGTTGTTTTGGATATCTCTTCCTCCCTGCTCGAAGGATACTCTAACGGAGATCCAATTTTAGAAATAGATTACTCCATGTGTCTATCTAACACCATCAATGAAGGGAATGGGAAAACTATCTTTAATAGTGATCTTATTGGAGTTTCTATATCCGGACACATACACCATATGAGCTATCTTTCTTGAATACCATTACCACTGGTGAGTAAGAACTTTTAAGAATTACCAATTCCAACCTCTAACATTTCTTCCTTCAACCATACTAATTTCACTCTTTGGCGAAGGGTATTCCAGATATTCGATGTTAGGAGGAACACTCCCCAAGAATTAGGTGAATTTCATGATCATGATTTCGAGTGGGTGGAAGACCTTTGGGAATATCTTCAAATACTTTGGAATGCTTATCGCTGATCCTTTGGAGATCTTGAGGTAGATGGCTTCTTAGATGTTTGAACATCTAGTGAGCATAGTTGTGCAATAACTTTGATGCCCTCTTTTCAATAATTTTGTCATGTCAGCAGCTTATCACCTTACCGTTTCCAGGATACCCCCCAACTCAATTTCTTTTCCTTCCAATGAAAATTTCATGAAAAGTTCTTGAAAATAAAGAGCCATTGTTCCTGTAATGATTGTAACCATTGATTCCTTGTACAACATCTACACCACCCATGGGTATAGCACCATTGGACTATTCATTACATATTCCCCCCATAGTAATATTGATCTTATTGTTTTTTCCTGAAATTGATAGTTCCTCCATCCTAATCATTACTTGAAACTCGGGCACCGATAACAAAGCAATTAAGATCTTTGGCTAATTTATAGTGAATGAAATTATGAGCACCACTAGAATCAATTAGGACTATTACCTTTTATTTTGATGTATCATTCGATCTTGAGGGTTTGAGTAGTTACCTGATCCAATGCATTGCACATTATCGTGGGAGTCAACCTCTTCAAATGAAATTGCTTCACATTTTCATCTTGAGATGGTTGTTGTTCTGATTCTTTCTTCTCCTCTTCACAATCTATGTAGAATAATTCTATTCTCACCACACTCCTATTTCCTTACTATACTTGGTCAGCTCAAGCAATTAAAGCATAAACCTTTGCTTTTCTTCCTCCAATTACAGAGGTGTCAACCTTGTAGTTGAGGTGTTTTAGAAGAAGGAGCATTTTCTCCTATAGATGTTAGGATTGGTCACTCTAGTAGTAGCCATATTTTTATTTTAAACATTTCTTGCCACCTTAAATGCATTCTCCAATGATTTGGGTTCCCAAAGGTGAACTTTATGTTGAATGTTATCCTTTAGTTCCTATGAATACATCAATAAAGTCCTTTACCTAGAATATCGTTACCTTATATTCAATCTTGAAGTTCTCAATGTGCTCGTAACCGAACCCTTTGCTTGATATTTATCAATTGGATAAAGAAGGTATTCAACCGCTAGTGTGCTATCATTTCTTCCATGAAAATTGTCCAAGTGGGACGAAAGTGATTTGTGAGAACAAAGCCATCAATACCATACAAATTGATAGGGTTCTAAATATAAAGAAGCAATTGTGACCTTTGTGTATGTGGGTACTACTGTGTAGATCAAATAACTGCTCCATCCGAAGTATCCATGTGATTGGGTCCTGCTTAACAAACTTCCTCATATCAATCTTAGGAACTTGGTTGGTCTTCAAAACCAAAGTTGAGTTTCTCCATTCCTTGATTCACCTTCCTTGTGTCCTCATCATTAATTTCATGGGATGCATTTTCAATTTCTGGTGTCTTCTCTGTTATAAAATGTTTCAATACTTCCATGATCTCCCCTTTTAAACCATCTATCTTAGTATCCAACTTAGCTTCCATTGAATCCATCTTAGTATCCAACTTAGATTCCATTGAATCCATCTTAGTATCCAACCTAGATTCCATTGAAGTCCATCTTTATTTTGTAGTTCATTTATGTCCCACGCATTTCTTCACCTTCATCAAGAGTCCAAGTAGGATTTTCTGGAGGCTTATTTGGTGTAGAAGTTCCATTTTTGGGTGGCATGTTGGCCAAGTATCACTTTTGAACCTTGATTTTGAGGTGGTTCCGCTAGACAATATTTCTTCTATTGTATCTCCCAAGTTTCGACCCTTCTGGGTATGAAAATTTCTTTTATGTATTTATCTGATATTTCTTCTCTGCAATGCCACAGATCTGATCAAAATTGGATGTGCCAAGTGGAATTTACGGTAACTTCCCCACAACTTGCCGATTTGTTTCCTTTCTAGGAGATCTCACTTGTATAGTGTGACCCACACAAAATAATTGATATAAAATTCTAAAACTCGCACCAAAAATACTACAGACTGTCCACGATCCAATGCAACCATTCCCACACAATTTGGATACTCTAGGAAGAAGTTATGATTGTTTTACCTAGAACACCTTCTTGAGACTAGTCAATAGGACTAGTCAGATACCCTATCTTACATACAGTGTATCTACAAATTTATGATGACCCAGAAGTTGAACGTTTTACCACAGATACCTTACTAATTTATTTAAATATCCTCTGGAGTTTAGGGTCTGAAATGTTACATAAAAAAATTTATAGTGAAAATTCCGCAATGACTCAGTTCAGGAAGATTCCAGAACCCTATCTTGTACAAGTTGTATCTCCGAAAGTATACAGCCTCGGGAGGTTAATTTTGAACCCAATGTACCTTGATCTGTCTACTAAATATCCTTCAAGACATTCCTTATAAAACATTGTATAAAAAAAAGTTATAGCGAAAATTCTAAGGTATCTCAGATGTAGCAGCGAAACCCCAAGACCTTGAGCTCTGATACCATATGTTAAGAACCAAATATCAATAAAGCATAGAAAATCCTCAGAAAAAGTACTCAACGCCTTGAAAAAGAGAGAAGTTCAGATAATAAGCCTCTTCGAGGGGGCAACCTCCTTTTACCCCACTTAAATGTTCAAGTACAAGATGAATCAAAATGAAAATGTCTCCTTCGTATATATAGGAGACTAGGAGGTACAATTACAACTAATGGCCTAAAGCCGACATAAATAAAATAACATTACTAATCTAATATACCCCAATTAAGGGGTAATGAGCCAATATTATGGCTTAACAAAATGTGTTCTAGACCTTCCGCTACTCCCTTCTCGTTTAACGCAAGGATCACATAAAGCTTGCACCCCTTGCGCATACTCTTTCGTAGTTGTAAGGAAGAGATGAACCTTAGGGAAAATCCCTATTTCTGGCCTACAATCACATGTCTTTGTCCCTCATCATCGACCAAGCTCAATCATTTTGTCTTACAGTTGAGTATCACCTCATGTGATTCCAACCAATCCATACCAATCATGACATCATAAGATCCTAAGATCGCGATGTACAAGTTGGTCATGAAAAACTCTCCCAGGTTAAGGATACATTTTGTAACCTTTCCTCCAACCTTTTGTTTGGTTCCCGAAGCCATCTCTACGAAGCCAAACTCATCCTGTTCGACTGCCTTTACCTTAATCCTTTTTAGCGCTGCACCAGAAATGAAACTCTCGGTAGCACCGAGATCTATCAAAACACTAAGGGTCTGGTCAGCGATGATACCTTTCGTCTCGAGCACATTCGACATATGCTCATCCTGGTGGTTATTCACCACTGCATGAATCTGATGGGCCTTGACCATATCTCCCATGGTAGTGGGTCTGGTTGATCTGGTCGCTCTGGTCCTCTCCACGGGGCAGTCACGCTGGTAATGTGGCTCTCCACACATCCAGCACCCCTTCTTCAGCCCAGTAGCCCTGGTACCCGAAGTAGAAGATGACGGCCCACTGGCCTGGAACCCTGGTATGTTCTGCTGAATAGGCCTAAACTGCTGTTGTTGCAGGCAACACTGCTGCTGATACTGTAGTCCCTGGTAAGGTGTCCACTGCTGAGGTGTCGGTTGCTGAGGTGTAGTGAAAGTGGATCCCCTTTGGAAGCCACAATATCCTGACAAATGTCTCATTGGTGTCTGGTGTTGCTGTGTTCCAGATGAAACCTGCCCTGCTGATCTCGTTGGATTCCTAGTCTGACCCCCACTAATAAGCTCCTCCTTTTCTATGAGCGCCTTCTGGACGACATCATGCAAGGTTCTGGGCATCAAAATCCTAACCTTTGCAAGTAGGTTTCCATTAAGGCCGAACATGAACCTGTTGACCTTAAGTTTCTCTGTGTTAAGGTGCAGAGCATACCAGAGCACCTCCATAAAACGGACCTCGTACTTGGGCACCGTACGACCTCCCTGTCATAAGGCGTTGAACTCATTGAGCTGATGCTCAATGAATTCCTTTGAAAGGTACCTCTCTCAGAACCATTCCTTGAACAATTCCCATGAAACGTCTTCGACGACCATGTTAAGCTGTGGTAGGAGCATCTTCCACCATAGAAGAGCACTCCCCTTCAGTTGAAAGACCGCCATGTGGACCTTCATGTTAGAGGTATAATCGCGAAGTGCGAAGCACATCGCCATGTTCTCCAACCATGCCTCGGCAACAACACCGTCCGGGGCACCAAATAACTTGGGAAATTTGACCTTCTTGAGTTCATGGTGAATGCTACCAGTAACGGCCAGTGCGCGCGGCAGAACCCTAGCGGGCGCTGGTGCGTACGACAGAACCCCAGCGGGCACCGACGCTCTGGCCTCATCTCTGTCCAAACAGATGATCAGTGCCTCAGACATGCACTAAAAGGATCTCATCATTCCAACTACATCACCAACTACTATCTGCTCCTACCCGAGAACCTGCTCATCTCCCTAGGGGTTAGACCCCTCAGGAGTGGATGCTACTGGAGGTGTCGCGCCTCCTCCCCTAGCACCTCGTCGTTGGTCTCTGCGACATCCTCTAACCATGATTACCTGCATGCACACAAGTCAACTCAACCAACAACTGTATAATCAATCATATAAATGAAAGCCGTAGTGATCCCAAGTCGCGGGTTGAACCCGCTCTGATACCATATTTAACGAACCTCCCATTTCATACGACAAGTACAATTTTTTTTTTGTGTGTCTGTGTGCATGTGTACAAGGGTAATAAATACATTCGACTCTACATCACCACCCGCTGACGAACATGACGCATACAATGGTGAACACAACATAATGACCTAAAATGCACATCAAGTAACTGCAAGCAAGGAATGACAATCAACCGATAATAAATAAGACTGACTACTCGCCCGTCCTACCCTGCAATGGTTAGGACCTCCAAGACACATAAGCAACACTCAAGCCCAGGTTCCCATCGATTTTGACCATTTAAGGTCTCAAGGCTGGCGACTGTTCTGAGGAACAAGGAGGTGTCTACATCTTGCTCGACATAAGTATACCAAGCACACAAAAAGTTTACAACCCAGTACAACATTAATTAAACAAAGGACGACAATCTACATTAGTCTTAAGGCCATTCCATTGCACAACTTTAGATCATAATTTGTCATCAAGGTACCCTCTAAATCAACTTACAAAGGACCTTATTGTGCAAGTTTGAACTTCGAATGGTTTAACATTTAACAAAATAATTAATCATTAATTATAATCATAAAAATAATGAATAGTTATAAATTGTCATTTAACGCAATAATTAACATTTAATCTATAATTATAAATCAATAATTAACGCAATATTCTAAAATCATTTAACGCAATCATTGTGAAATTTACATTAACATTCACCCAATGATCTAAATTATAATTCGATAGACAACAATTATGAACCAACAATTGACTCAACAACGCAATGATTATAAATCCATAATTGATGCAATATTCAAAAATCATTTAAGGCAAGCATTGTAAATTAACATTAACATTAACTCAATGATCTAAATTTATAAATCAACATTCGATAATTATGAACCCATAATTAACGCAACAACCCAACGATTATAAATTAACAATTGACGCAATACTCTAAAATTAACATTAACATTATCGCCATAATTGGAGCAAGTTTGAATAAATTAAAAGCAATGAAAAAATAAAAATCAGTGCGGCATTAGAAACCTGTCACCCCGCAGTCAGAAGCACGAAGAACTAAATCAGTGTTGTCCACCTGACAGGCTCAGCACTGTCCAAGGGCTGGGAAAAGGAAATGGCTCGTAGCCAAAGGAAAATCGTTGGCTGAGAGGAGGGAAGGTTATTGTTGAGGCAAAATAATAATGGAATCACTACAAGAGGCTAACTCCCATGCCAAGAAACTTCACCCACCTCCAGCGATGATTCGCTGTAATTAATATTTCTGTTGGGAATCAAAATAAAAGGAAATATATTAAGAACATATCAGACTCATAGGTGTAGATTCAGTCCCAAATTAGCAAACGCACAGGTGGGTACAGTGGTCTAAGGGTTTAAGGTTCAGCTAAAAAAAAATTACAGCCATGGCCATAACTATCGTTTAAAGAATTCCTGCACTTCCAGATGGGTATTAAATATTACTAATAAAACAACTGTCCCTAAATTTATTTAATTTGTTGCTACTATATCTAAAGGTCACCTAAAACCTACTGTCATTAAAACTTTTATTGCCATCACAGGACGTCCCGCAATTTAGTAAGGGTGCGCTGCTGGATCTAAGGGTTACGATCTCTAAATGTGTGGTTGAGGGCTAGGCTTAAATTGACACTCAGGGACCGAGAAGCAAACGAACGCTAGTTCAAGGCATCGCCAACACCCATACAAGCCTGAGTGAGGGAAGAGATTCCATGCATCTATAGAAGCGCGATCCTCAATTTTATATCCGCCAAGAAGAAGACAACGCAAAAATTTCAACCGTTGTACTGACCATTCTGTGGCTCACGTGCATTGATAAACAACGATCTAAATTCTGGTGAGCCGAGAAGGTTTCACAACTTCTTCCCAACTCTCTAAATCAATTCCTTCTAAACTCAAGCTGCAAGGAATCAATCCTTTTACAAGGATACTTGGTGGTGAACCAAAGCTCACAGATTCGTCTTCGCCTAAAAGCGTCAAGCTAGGGAAGAGCCCACGAGCCCATTAACTTCTCACTACTCGCCCAGCTAAGGACGGAAGGATAGTGTATAAGAACAAGACATGAACTGACCATGGGATTCACAACAGGAGGCAGCTAGATTTTCCAGGATCAAGGCTTCTCAGTCTCTTCATTTCAGGTCTTAAGTAACCAGTGAAAGGGCACGACAAAAGAAGTCCAAACTGAGGAATCGCCCTTCCCATGACAACATGATATATTGTTTTTGCAAAAATCAGTAACCTGGGAATCGTCATGACAGAAGAAACGACCCAACCAAGCAGATTTTGACCAATAATCAAACAGAAAATTAAAAATTCTCAAACATAAAACAAAGGCAAAAAGTGCTTTCTCGTAAGTTATTGTCATCTCAGTTTCATTTCCAGACAAAATCAAGGGTCAGGAAACCGACTCCCCTTTTTTTTCTTATGGAAGGGAAACAGAAGATACCGCTAAAACGGGTTCTACCCTCTCCAGATTAAGATGGAGGCTACAGGTGGCCCCAAATAATGGGAAGACTTAGATACAAAAAGAAGAAGCAAGGGCAACACAAACTCCTGATAGAAACTGAAAGCGCCTTCCTTATCAAGGATTTATTAAATAAATTAAAATAGAAAACCAACCGCAGAAACTGAATTCTCCAACAATACATAAAACGGAGGTTGATAATTTCCATCTATCCCAAAATTACAAATGTTGAAGTAATAATTTACGTCCCAACTTCATTACACTATCAGAGGTGGTATTTTCACATCGGATGCCTAAATTTCATCACAGTAGCGGTAAAACCGGCCAATCCATCAATAACCAATGCAGATTGAAATTAAATATTTATTTTTATCTCAACATACCAATATAAACATCCACTCTACTTACATAATCGTCATGCATATCTCATCATAAAACCTACAACCTTCTACCATTTGACCGAAAAACGTACCCTTGCCTGTTCGCCTTCTCTGAGTGTCATTCGCGCGCTCCGTGCCGCTCCTGCTCACCAACCATCGAGACCTCACCGGTACCTCCCAGCCAACGCTAGGGGTACTATGCTTCCCCCTTAGCCCCCTGAGCCGCAAAGGGGCCACACACTATCCATATGGTACGTCTAGCTCCCAGCTCGCCTCGCAAGGCCGAGCTACCACTCCTCTCCGAGCTGGGAAATCCCAACTCCCACAAGTAAATCAGTCAAGTCACTAATCCGGCAGCGTAACGTTATGCTAACAACCGATCCCCATCTTCCTTTTCCTCCCTCTCTTTTATAGAGTTTTTCAAACTTCCATTCTTTCCCTAAATCTCATTTAAATTAAGTTTTAATAGAAATTCCTAAAAATTTCTCCTTCGTACAAGTGTCACCCATCCCCCACATTCCTCTAATAATTATTTTCTTTAATTTATTAATCGTCACATTTCCCTCACCCACCTATACTTACTCCTAAATTTACTCCTAGGTGTCCCTAGATTCCCTTACAGGTTTTAAAGGCTTTCCCTATTATGAAGTTGCTAATTTAGTTCAATTTAGAAGGTTCTTTAAATGCATATTCTTTACTAAGTTGACCTCCCACTTTTTACCATAAGTTACCCTCTTTCTCTTTTTATGTTGCCTCATTCCCTAGTTTCCTAATTTTTATATTTCCTTCTTTCCCCTTTTTATTAGAGCAGAAAATGACAATTGTGCAAGTTAGCCTCCCTTCCCTTTTATTATTAATTTAGTATTTTTTTTTAAACTATCATAAGTTAAAGTAATTAATTACCTCTTTATGTTTTACATCCACACATTTTATTTAATTCTTAATCTCTTCATGTTACCAAAATTTTTATGAGCACCCACAATTATTACTTAAGTGGTTTTAAATTTTAGTATTTTATTATATATATATATATATATATATATATTATTTCTTTTAAAACAGTAGACAAAATTTTACCCTGTTAAGAACCAAACATCAATATAGCACAGAAAAACCTCAGGAAAAGTACTCAACGCCTTGAAAAAGAGATAATTTCATATAATAAGCCTCTTCGAGGGGGCACCCTCCTTTTACCCAACTTAAATGTTCAAGTACAAGATGATTCAAAATGAAAATATATCCTTGGTATATATAGGAGACTGGGAGGTATAATTACAACTAATGGCCTAAACCCGACATAAATAAAATAAAATTACTAATATAATATGCCCCAATTAAGGGGTAATGAGCCAATATTAGGGCTTAACATGCCCCTCCCCTTGAGACAAGTGTTGTTCGCAACGCTTGAGTAACTCTGGATGCTTCTGTATAAAAGACTCATCTTTCCAAGTGGAATCTT
>SNQJ01S0044550.1:19058-37285 GCA_010110895.2 Picea sitchensis | reverse complement strand
TACACTCGAATATCCACTGCAAAAGCTCCCACTAAACCCAGGTTTATCACAGACCCAAGATAAACTTGATCTATCAAGACCAAGCCAAACCCTTAGCAACAAAGGCGTCCCTCTAAAGCTAAAATGAGATATGATACCAAATGTAAGTTTTAAACTTGTGAAGTAAAGCAATGCATATAGATTCTTAATCAAAACAAAAATTAATCAATGGCTCATACACATAGTACACATAGATTTATACCGGAAACCCTTAACCGGGAGAAAACCATTCAATGCTTCATTGTATTAATTTCACCATTAACCATACAATATATATATACAATGTTTTTAGCTATTCCGTAGATACCAAAACCCTAATCCCTTAATCCAGGATTAATTTAGAAAATTGCTAAAAATAGCTAAAATATGCTAAAATAGCAAAATCGTGAGATGTAGTTATCGAATCTGACGCGCCCTCACACACACATGCAAATAATATAGAACATACCCAACATATATCAAATCCATTATCACCTTTGTAGCTGATTCAATTATCTCTCTCCTGTCACTTGTACTATGTTGGATTTTCTCGACAATATGTTCCATATTGAGGGTTTTTTCAAGATCTTCTAGAGGGGGAAGATGACACTTCGGTGTCAAAAATTGTGATGTGTTTGGAAGTTGTGCACATATTGCTAGTGAGTTGGTCATCTCTTTTTTTTCTATTTTCCTAGCATGTTCACAGTGCTCAAGCAAAGCATAGTCGATATTTCTTTCTATTCCTGGGGGGTGAGAAAGCTCGACCGATGCATCAGGGTTCTCAACAATTCATCTATAAATATCACCTAGACCTTCTCGGATGGTCTTGAACTAGGTATTCTTGGCTTGCACTATGATATTATATTATGGTGTTTGTCATATATTGAATGACGTGCAAGTGGGAATACATGTCTGTGATGGATTCCTCTAGTTATGTCCTGACTTTCTCTACACTTGCATTGAACTCTTTCAGGCTTCCCTCATCTATCCTCACTTGTCGGAGTTATTCCTCTAATTCCTTGATTGTAGCATCATTCTCTTGATTTTGGTGGTACAAGTTCTTAAGGTTATGTTCTATCACTGTAGTGAAGGTGGTGCCAGTGAAGGATATAGAAAGTGGATCATCGTTGACATTTTCCATTATTGGAGTTTCTGTAATGACGGATAGTGGGTTTCCACCTGTGACCGAGACCTTTATGACTTGTGTTTGGATGATGCACCCTATGTTTTTTTCATAATTGAACGTTTTCAAGTTCAACTTGATTTGTATGTGGTGATAAGCCCCAAATCCAATCCACTGAATGAGTATGACTATCAGAACCTCCCATTTATATTTACAAAATGTCGATGTCCATTGGTGATGCCTCATTATTTTGGGCCTCCTCATCTCTCTTCCATTATTCCTCCTTTGTTTCCTTGGATACAAACTCATTTGTTTCTCTCTACACTGCTTCTATTGTTGGGCCCTCCATTTTTGATAAGGAGATATGGATAACCATGTGGTGGACAAAGTCAAACAAGCCATGCGACAACTTGAAGCTTAGAAATGTGTGAGACAATATAGTTTGCAGAAACATAAGGTTTTGATTTATTCATTTGATTTTTTCAAGGAGGAAAAGACATAAATACATGAAGGAAGTCTCTAGATAGATATTTTGGTTGGTTCATCTGTGGCGAGAGAGAGAGACTTGGTTAGTCGACTAGATCCTAAAGGCTTATAATGAATCTTGTAGAATGTTGTTCCTTATTCTAAGATCCTGATCTCTATAGGAGAGATAATGTAACATAAATATGTGTATTTTGAGAAGATATCAATCATATCCCTGATTTATGAATGCAATTTTGTACTACTGAAATTAATGTAATGATTTGATTGTGGCCCTAGAATTTGTTTTATGGTTTTCTATTCTTGATATGAATGGATCTGTAGATCTACTGTGTTTATGCTTATTCTTTTTCCTGATGATGTTTGAATTTTTTCACAACATGGGTTTAATGGTTAAAGTTATATATCTATATGTTGTAAAAGTAGATCCATTTTTTGTATTTTTTATAAATCCCTTCATCTTATATGTCTTTGCTATGCTTCAGGTGAGAATTCCTTGTCTTGCAAAAGGTTGAAAATGCCAACATTCTGTTGGCAACCAATTCACATTTTTATCCTATCCTATAAGCTGCCTACACCAGTGTTTTGCAAACCTTGATTTTCGTCGCAATCCTTGAATAAAATAACACTATTATTTCGCGCATTTGCACACCTGTCTTTGTTCTTGTTTTCACGACTGCAAGCGTGAAAATTTTGATTTCTAAGTCATATTAAAAACCTCACTGGATTGTTATGATCGCTCTTGTCTATTTGTTCATTGCGCTTCCAATTTAATTATGGTCATACAGTTGGCAATACCCCAAGATTCTTTACTCATTTGGCATTTTTGTTGTTAATATAATTTCAATTTTTATGAGGCTGTGATGATTTCTTAAGGATTGTGATTCAATCGTTGATTTATTGGTGGTTTGATGTACTTTGATCAAATTCGTTGGCACATTGGTTTCATGAAAACTCATTGGCATTGTGGTTAAACCCTTGGTGTAATAATTTCATACAACACATATGTGATATGGTCAAACCCTTGGTGTTTCAAATCATTGTTTTGGTTTTGAAACTATGCAAACGATATGCTTATGCTTTTTTTGAGCCAACTTACCATAGATTCCATTAATCGTTTGAATGTCGTTAATTTTAACACATTGCAATAATGGTTCACTATATGTGTCGTCGGTTGTACATTGGGAAATGATTGTTTTGCATGGGCAGATATAGCTCCACCACCCTCGCACATTCGGGCATTAATGCCTCCCTCCTATCCCAGGTCACCTCTGTTGCTTTCGGGGAAGTCTGTAAGTTATTCGATCCGTCATATACACTGCTTGAACCCTCACCCGTTCACCCTCCTCACTGTGTATTTTCGTCTATGGCACCTGTGGTGCGCATAGAGCCGAACGGTAGCCAAACACTCATGTTGTTCGACAATGCTCATAAAGATTTGGAAAATGGTGGCTGGATGGTGTTTATCCAGAGGTTTGAGGGTTTTAACCTTTCGGTTGCTAAAAATTTCGCCCTCACCTTCGACGGTTAGGGCTAAGGTCGGAGACATACAGCTCGAACTCAATGAGGAATTTATAAGATCAGCTACAGGACTGGCAGCCACAAGGGAAAGATGGTTTAAAAATTCCAAAGTCGATGAGGTGTCGTGGCTGCTATTATTCACATCAAGGAAGATTGTTTCCTGTGATAGAGGTATGCCTATCACTACCCTCAAACCTAGGTGGCATGATCTTTTGGCAATTGTTAAGCAGTTTGTGACCTGTGAAGGTCGATATGGCTTGGTATTTCTGTATCATCTTCGGTTATTGATGAATTTTATAGGCTACCCTTTGAACATGCCACATTACCTATTGCGTAGTCTTTACAAGATGTCTAAAAGATTCAAGCATGAGAAGGCTGATAGCAACCTTTTCCATCACGGCTTGATCAAAGTCCTTCTCGTCCACCATTTAAACCTTAGTGGTGATAGTTGGCAAGCCTTCCTATCTAGGAATGGCTTTGCCACTCCCGAGTTTGTCCAAGTGGACCAAGTTGTGGTTACTGAAACATTGGTTGGACCGTCCGTGCCACTTCATATCCTTCTACCCCCTGTCAAACCCTCATATTTCCCCGACTTGGACCTACCCGATGCCATGGCCAACCCGTGTGATAAGGATGATATTAAGGCCGTCAAAATACCTGGAAGGAAGAAAGACAGAAAGGGGAAGAAAAATGCTTGATTGATATCAAGATTTTCCCGGAACAAGCCTAAGAAAAACATCGACCAAGAGCCAATAGTATTGAGCGAGGACTTGGACTCCGATATTGAGCATTTACTAGCCAAGGAATATCCCTATTCTCATGGCCTATACTCTATGGAAACCTATGACTATGTCTCTAACTTACCTCCATGCCTCAAAAATGACCCCAACTACCCGGGAATTAAGCTGCACAAGGAAAACTCTAGTAATTTGAACAAACCCTCGCCTATGATGCCAAATCCAAATCAATCACCATGTATCCAATGTAATGCTTGGTTGGAACGTTATTACACCGATGTTCCCCTGTTGCAATCAAAGATCAAATCGTTAGAGGAACGGGTGACAGTGCTGGCAAAGGAGAACGATCAGCTACAGACCAACGAGAAGAAACAAAAAGCCATCAGTTCAATTGTCTTCAGAAACGTCGAAGCAACAACGACCTTTGTAAATTCAAAATTATCATGACCGAGTTGTTTTTTGATTTCCCAGGTATGTATTTCCATATGAATTTTGTTTTTTTGAGTCGGTTCGAATTAATTGGATTTGCTTTCAATAGCTCTGTTCGTTATGATTCAAAATGATTATGTTACTTTTGTTTTACCAAAATAATTTCGTTATGAATCATGAGTGGGAAATTTGTTTGCTAAACTCGGACACAGCTACGATTTAGTTAATACGATTCTATTGTTCTCAGATTAGTAGAAGCGATTGATTGGTTTTGATTTTGTTTGGTTCACTTTAGAATAATTTTGTTGGTTTGAATTAATGTAATCAATTGGGTTTGCTTTCGTTTAGTTCTGTCCGAATAAACGAGTTTGTTTCGTTTTGTATAAATATCCTCGTTTGGATTTTGATTGCATCTGACCTATACAGGAGATTTATTTTCTAAAATCAGACACAACTATGTTTTGGATTGATACGATTTTGTTGTTGTTGGATTGTCTCGACTCTGACTTAGTTCAATTTATTTATTATGGTTTGATTTTGAAACGATTCCGTATGCTTGAATTGGTATGATCCTGTACGTATGCAATGCATCAATATCAGTGATTGGTTTGATAAATATAATGTAATCTATTAAATCGAAAAAACAACTCTGTTAGTTTTGGATTTTAAAACGATTTTGTTAATGGCTGAGTCGACATAAATTATTGCACGAAAAATTTACTTACAGTTTGTGTCGATTGAATTTGATTCATGAAAATGATTTCATTTCGATTTTTAAAACAATTTTGTCTGCCCCGAATTGAAAATAAAAGTTGTGAGATAGATCGTACATATCCTGTTATCATTTGATTGATTCAACCACGATTTCGTTTGTTTCAATTCGCACACGAGTTTTGGTTTGGTGTGCATGAATGATTCGCTCTATTTGGAATTAGTAATTTAAGATTTGGTTTAATAAGTCGAATATAATTCTGTTAAGATTTGAATTCGTTTTGAAACAATTCTGTGTTCAAATTAGACCAGCTACAGAATCGCAAGATTATGTAGCTAGTGTTGAAAATTAGATTTTTGTCAATTTTATCAATAAAACATCATTTAAACTTCTGTATTTTTGTCTACTTACAGGTACCTACGAATTTCATTGACACATTGGACATGCTGTAGCAGTTTAGATATAGTTTTCAAGTTGTTAGTCATAGGCAAAAATAGGAACTTGGGAGATTATTCCCAGATTTTTTGTAATTTGCTTTGACAATTCCCACAGGGATGTTTTACCCTGTGGTCTTTAAATACTTGTTATTTTTTGTATTGACTCATCATCATCATTGTTGGGGGAACCAGACTATGGATTTATGATACAGACTGGGATGAAAGTTGATGTCATGTAACAACTTTAGCTTTCAATATATCAAAATTTTATTTCAAGTTTTCTTCATATTAGTTTGCAATTAATTATCAACTACTTTAGCTATCATAATTCATTGCAGGTTGATGTGATTTGGTTTATGTGTTATACATACCTGATCTCTCTTGTTTTAAAATTACAACAATTACTTTGTTTCAATTTAAGGAATTAAAGGTTTATCTTCTTCGTTAAATGAATCATTTTTGTACAGATCTTCGCATATAGATTTATCTAACTGTGATGGTTTGTAAATCATAAGATTGCTGTCAATTTTATGTCTTGTTTGTTCTGTTATTGATATTCAAAAGAGCACTGTTGCTTCCTGTTTATAAGAGGCTTACAGAGAATCTGGTGCGGGTTTCCTCCCATCGAATAGCTGAACTGGATCCTTTACACAGGACAAATTGGAAAGCGTTATTACAGGTTAGTTTATTAGTGTTATTTAAATAGTTTATATATATATATNAGTTTAGATTCTTAGTTGCTTATGCTTAGATAGTTTTCAGTTTATTTCTTTCTCATAAAATTATAAAAATAAAAAAACAATAGTTTCTTTGTCTTAGGACAGTTTACAAATGATTTTTGCAGGTTTTCGTTTAAATCTGTAATCTATAAATATTGTATATTTGTAATTGGATCTAACTCTGTTGATAATTGAACATTTAATTTTATAGAATGATTGCTATATAGCATAGAAAATAGACTGTATATACTTAGTTCAGATCTGTTTAATAGTTTTCTTTAATTTTTGTTTTCTTTAGATTAGTTCCTTAGTGTAGTTTTCTTTTGTTTTCTTAGGACTTAGATCGGCCAACGGAGCCGCTAAACCCATCAGGGTGGATCATCCCAAACGGCTTGGGTTATTTAGACAACCCTGGACCGAATCCACTCTTCCAGTTGGCGAGCGTTCATTTTCTCTCGTCAACACGTTCCTAAACTACAACAGATCTCTTTGGTGGTAAACCACTAAGAACCCTGGTCTAGAATTTGTTCCAAAAAATGGTTCTGTTGTCGGGGCCAAGATTTAGAGGGATTCTATAGAGGACGCTTCATCGGATCTAAAATTATAATATTGATAACTGGTGGGAATGAAAGTGTGATGCATTTATAATGCAAGAAGGCGAGTTGCGAAAAAATAATCATGTGGATGTGAAAGATACTATTTTCTATTCTGAACTTGCTAGCGATCAATACCAAATTTTCTGTTTTAAATTTCTTGAAGAGTTTTCTCAGTGGATGGATTAGTTGCAAGAATCCCTAGAGTACAAATATAAGGTCAAGAAAAACTATAATTTGATTTATGTAAGTCTAGCAGCTCTTCATCGTCTGGATCACCAGATCTCATGAGATGTAGATTTTTGAGTGCAAAATAACCTTTAAGGGTATATTACTGAGTTTGTTGCAGAAAATCACAAAGATTTTTCGAAAGAAGAAGCCATATTCATATATGGATCCAAAAGAAGACTATTGTGGGAGATATCATTTTGGATCAATATATTTCTGGTAGAAGAAGGATTGTTTCTTGTTCCTTTAGGTGACATGGAAACTTAAACACCTTCGCTGGGGGAGGGGTGATTTCCGGGAGGGTTCACGTGTTAAGATAATGAAAGGTTTTATTTGAGGTATGGGGGGTTGAAAGGAGAAGAGTGCAAGAGATGAAATATCTATATGGAGGGATTCTATTGTTGAAAAATGGTGGTGGAATCAGATGAATAAAACAATGAAGTCGACTAATCATTTTCAGAAGGAGATCAGATCAGATGGTGATAGTGGAGAAAAGCTAGAGGAGTTGCGGAAATTGTAGTGATGAGGAAGACTGGCCAGTCAATGGTTGAAAGAGAGAGGTGGTGTGATAGGTGAAAGTTTCCAATTTATATGAAAGGAAGGAGAGTGATTAGAGGATGTATATGAAAGAGTAAGAGTAGGTGCCACTACCGATGAAGAAGATCCAACCTGAACTTAAGGAGTTGTGAAAGAAGCTAATAAGATAATGGTGTGCATCAAGGAATGAATATAACATTACATGAGAATCTGACCCCACATATCAAGGGAACTCATTTCGGAGGAAAAGGAAACAAGATTGAATCACCTATTCCCCAGTGCCATCAACTAGCTTGGTAACTTCTTTATTTCATTCTTCTACAACATTGGTTTTTCACAGTTCTCTAAGTTTTCCTAGTTTTACAAGTTTATCAGACCGTATTAGTGGAAGTGTGGTGAGTTCCACTGTAATATCACAACTAGGACCTCTTGGATTTATTATATTAGAATATATAATTTCATCGATGGAAACAAAAATTACAGGGTCCCTTACTTGATACCCTGAGTTTTTGGCAAAGGGGGACAAAAATGTTGAACAACATTGGTTTCTGTGTGAAGCCATTTGGAGGTTGCGAGGGACTCCAGATGAAAATAAATTGGTGGAATTCCATACCACTATGAGAGGTTAATCTATCAGATGGTATATAAATTCTATTGAACTAGGGCTTCAGGGTTAATCCTTCACATTAGTTCAAGTACAATAGAAGTTCATTGTATAATTTAAATTACCACAATTGCAAAAACAAGTAATTACAGAGTTGTGGGATATAAAACAAAGAGATGGTGAGTCTTCATGGGATTATAATCATAGGTTCAAATATGCAATAGGAAAATTGGAAAATCCCATTCACAAGGATCACCAAAGGGAGTGATTTTTCCAAGAATTATTACCTTTGACCTGCATACCTCTGACACAACAAAGGATAGCCAATCTAGTAGAATAATTAGAGTAGGATATGAATATTGAGGCCATGAAAGGATATCTAGAAAGTCTAAGAGTTACGAGACCTATTGTATATGTGAGTCTCACGTAATTGCAGGGTCATATTTCTGCACTTACTAAAAACATTCAATAGTTGACCCTCCCCAAGACAGGTTGACCTCACATTTTGTGCACAAGATGTTGCATAAAAGGTTATTTGGTGACTAAATGTTAGAGGTTGAGAGGTGAAGGGCCCTCTACTTCCCCAATGGTACCACCTCTAGTTGCACCATCAAGAGGAGTTGCGCAAGTTGCTACCACAACATTGCTCTATGGGACAGTCCAATATAATGCTTTTCCCAATAACCAGGGGGTTTCGAGTAATGAATATTGTGAATTTTGTAGAAACCAAGGTCACCCTCTACGACATTTCCCTATTTTGAATAAGTATCCACCTTCTCCTAATACTTCATACTGTGATTTTTGTGGTTCTCCCACTCATAATACTGATCAATGTCATGATTTAGATGCACTTTCATATATATATTTGATCGATTGACATTCAGAGTGAATGAAGGACCTCAAGGATATGAAGGGGTTTGCAAAGGTGGAGGTCGATATAGAGGTGGAAGAAATGGTATAAGAGGACCAATTCATCGTTATAAATGTGATAAGAAAGAACATGTTGTGAGAGACTACCCACTCCCAAGAAGACCCTAGTGCTTGCTCACATTGTAGAAACAATACTCGTGCCATTTAAGAATACCTTGATCTAATAGAGAAATGGGAAGACCATGTCAGGAAGAGGGGGGATAATTTGATTAATTATGAACCAAGATATATGGCCGAGAGAATCAAGTCTACTATTAATATTATTACTTAGGGAGGAGCGAAGTCTGGAGTTGATGTAGAGAGTCCACATCCAATTAATATTCAGAAGGCTATGTCAGACAATGCCAAGTATGATCTTGCACAACAGAAGGAGTTTAAAAATGTAGTGGAAGTGTTTAGAAATATGCATATCCCATCAACCCCTAAAGTTGTGGAACCAAGTTTCAAGTTGACCCCATATTAGCCGAGGATAGACATATATTCTTTTGTCAAGATGAAACCCTCAGGTAAGTCACATAAAGAATTTTACCTTTGGTTTCAATTATTTTTTGATATCTTAGATGATGAGAAAATTACTGAAAAGTTGTGGAATACTATTAAAATTTCCTTTAGAGATGAAGGAAATATAGGAGAATACATTGTTTCTAACCTTCCAGAAAGGAAATCAAGTTGGGTACAAAGAACAAAGAGAAGAAGGGGAAGGGAATTTAGGTTAAATGCTTAGCTAAATGACTATGAGATCAAGGATGTTATGATAGATTTGGGTTTTGATGTTAAACGTTTTCCTAAGAATACTTCAAAGGAAATGGGGAAACCTATACTAGTATACTCTCCTATTCAACTTAGGATGTCTAATCTATACCATATTTTTCCAATAGGAAGGTTACAAAATGTAGAGGTAGATTTGGCTAGTGTTAAGACAATGGTTAATTTTCAAGTTATTGAGATAATGGGAGAAAAATACCCATATCCTTCCCTGTTGTGAATTTATTGGGCCTATGATAATTATGCTATCATTGACCTCAATATGGAGACTATGACTTTTGAATCATATGGTATGAAAGTTACTCAACCTTTAGATCCATATCAGGGTCCAAGATGTATTGAACCCGCTGATGATACTTTGGAGCCATATTTCATTGATAACTTAAATCACATGACTATAGGAAAAATAGATGATTATGTTAACCCCACTGCAGATGGATTAGTGAATTGGAGAAGTGTTCAGTCTATGGATGAGGTTTCTAAAGAAACTTTTAATCACTGAAAATAAGGAAGATATGATAACTTATCCAGATTTTGTGCAACTATCCGCTCAGAAATATGTAGTTGTCCAACAAATGATGGGACTTTAGATATGAAATTTTTTCTTGTTGATATAGAGGATAAAGTTGCAGAATAGCAGCAAATTTCATCTCTTGACATAGCCTTGACATCTTCCTATTCTAAATGGTGGGCTAATCATAAGAGAACATTTTCTTCCCAGAATGGTGTTAATATTGTTATTTAATATCACTTCCTTCCTCCATCACAAGTCTTTCAAATAAGAGAAGATAAAAATATGAAAGATCATTTCTTAACTTTGGAAACCTATGATGGTTCTTCTAATCCAGTTTCTCATATTGAGTATTTTTTCAGGACGTGGGAAGTTGAGAAACTACCTTCTCAATTATGGGTGCATCATTTCTTCCACTCTTTAGGGACACTACCGAAATCCTGATATGTACATGAAGAGACCAGAAAACAAGCTACATGTTGGAAGGTACTGCAAACTATATTTTGTCATGATTTTTCCTTTACTGGTAAGTCTTAAGAAGTCATATCTACATTGGAACAGATTAAGAAGATGTTTTTTTCTAATGAATTACATCCTGAATGTCCCCCTACCACCTTTCATGAGCATAAATATTTTCTTAATTTTAGTTCATATCCATCACCTTAAAATATATCTATGAGTTGCGGTAAGATTCATAAACATACTGAAGATATTGAAACATGGAGGGGCTTCAACACCTAACTTTTAAGGAATCTATAGGAATAAGATAAGTTAAATATGCTCAATAAAGTAGCACTTGTATTTAATATACCCATCCTTTAAAGTTGTAGAAGATGAACACCACCCTAAGTTGGATTCTATAGGAGACTATTTGGACAAATTGACAATGAAAGTGATCCAATATTAATCGTAGGAATATGAGGAATTGTTTCTGAAAAGTTTTTTAGAGCTCAAGGGAATCAAAAGAGATTTGGGGGAGATGAAAATAGAATTGAAGCCTCATTCCAAACAAGTCAAACACACGCCTTATCACTTAAATCCTAGGGTCAAGGAAAAGGTCAAAAAGGAAATTGACAGGATGCTTATAGATGGACTAATCTTCCCCGTGGATGGCATTGATTGGATCATTCTAATTTTTATACAAAATCAGAAGGACATTGAGGGCATAAGGGTTTTTGTCGACTATAGAAGTATGCAATTATCTTGTGTACATGATCCATTCCCTAATACATTCAGAGATGAAGTGTTGGATTAGGTGGATGGAAAAGAAGCATATTCCTTTATGAATGGGTTCTCAGGATATAACCAAGTCTAGATTGTAGAGGAATATAACAATAAAACCACTTTTAATATGGAATGGGGCTCTTTTTATTACAATCTTATTCCCTTTGGGATCAAGAACGCCCCTACTATTTTCTCTAAAATTGTTGTTGTTGCATTTCGATATTTTATTCATAAGTTTTTAGAATTTTACATGGATGACTGGACTATCTACAACCTTCTGAAAGAACACATTAGATTACCTTGGTTCATGTTTGACCGCTGCAGACAATTACAAATTTCATTAAACCTTAAAAAGTGTGTTTTGTGTGTGCCCTTTGGGAACCTATTACAACATATTAATTGTATAGAAGGAGTTTTTGTTGATCCTACAAAGGTATATGTCATTATTAGTATGCCCCCCCCACAATTGTCAAGTATTGCAATCCACCCTGGGTCACACTAGATATTAATATAGGTTCATAAGAAATTATGCCAGTATAACTACCCCTTTGGAGCAGTTGTTGAAGAAGGGTGAAGCTTTCCACTGGACTCCTAAATGTGATCGATCTTTTAATATATTAAAAGAGAAGCTAAGTAGTTCTCTAATTTTGACATATCCAGATTGATAGGTTTAGTTTCATGTTCATATTGATGCTTCTAGTACTTCTTCTGGTTTTTTTCTTGCGCAACTTGGTGAAGGTAATTTGGATCATCCTATATATTGTTTTAGTAGGAAGCTATCTTAAGTCGAGAGAAAATGTACCACTACAAAAGGGAAGGTTTAGCTATGGAATATGCTTTGAAAAAGTTCAAACACTACTTGTTGGGAGGACATTTTAAGTTTTTCACTGATCATTCTGCTTTGAAGTATTTGGTTAACAAGCCTGTATTGGAGGGCAGTATTTTCCAATGGATTTTTCTATTCCAGGAGTTCTCTTTCAAGATTGTTGTAAAACCCAAAAGGATGAATGTCAGCCATGACCATTTATCTTAGTTCAAATTAGGTGAAACTAGCGGAGATGTAGATGAAAAGCTCCCATATGTTGATATATTTAAAATTGAAGTTGTTCTAGATCATCTCTTTGATTATTCCACAACAAAGAAGATACATCTAGTGGTTTGTGCTACAAACTACCAATGGATTGTAGGTCAGTTATATAAATTGGGACTAGATAGTATTCTTAGGAGGTGTGTATTATATAATGAAAGGCCTAAAATTTTATGGGAATGTCATAGTGGAGTTGTGGGAGGTCATGTAGGAGGTAAGGCTAAGGCTACTACACAAAAGGTTCTTCAAGTAGGATTATGGTGCCCCATTGTTTTTAAAGATTATAAAGAATAGACTAGAACATGTGATGCTTGTCATAGGTCTAGTAGATAGAGATAATTTTAAGAATGGAAATTTATATTAAAATGTAAAAACATGGGCTAATCTTACTAGTCTTTAATATGCAAAATGTAAAATGTTTGGCGATAGTTTTGTAAAAATATTCAAATTTCTAAAGATTTTATATAGTTTCTATAAAATTTTGGCGATTTTTAAGGTAAAATAAATTTATTCTATGGAATTTGGGCGAATCCTTTTTAGAAAAAATGGAAATTGGAGAATCATTTTTTGTGAAAACCATGAAAAATTAGCCCATTTGCGAAATTTAGCCCCTAAAATCATCTATGCTAGTAGACCATCACGCTGAGATGAGTTTTCTTTACATCCTATTCAGGAACTATAGGATTTTGAGAAATGGGCTACTGATTCTATAAGTCCCATTAATCCACCAGAAAAAACCATTCTAAGGAAAGATATATCATTACCACCATAGATTATTTGACTCATTGGGATGAAGTTGAACCTGTTAAATGTTTTTCTACCAACACAAAAACAAGGTTAATCTTTGAAAACATTATTACATGGTTTGGGTATCCTAGAAGTTTAACTAGTGACCAAAGATCTCATTTCATTAGTCAGACAATTGCCACCCTTACTAGATAATTCTTGATCCAACATCATTGAAGTAGCCCTTATCATCTGTAAGCTAATGACATAGTGGAATCCTTTAATAATATTCTAGAGGAGGGATTGACCAATTTTTTTTGTGTTGCTCAAGATGATTGGGATGAAAGAATCCATGTTGTTCTTTGGGCATTATGAACTACTACCAAGAAACTACACAAGTATACTCGTTTTTAGTTGGTTTATGGGAGAGAAGCAGTAGTGCCGACTAAATTCATTACTCCCATTTTTTACATTGCACAATTAACACATATGAAAGATGATGATTCTATTACAAAATGGGTTCCAGAGCTACTGAAACTAGAAGAAACAATGTTTTTAGCAGACTTTCATCAAACTGTGGAAAAAGAAAGACAAAAATCTTGGCATAATAGGCAAATCAAGAACAAGAATTTTTATCAAGGTGACAAAGAGTTGATGTATGACAATAAGTATCAGAAACATATAGGGAATTTACAGATGCATTGGCTTGCACCATTCATAGTTGCGAAGGTTTGAGAATTAGGAGCTATTCGACTAATGCAAATTGATGGTGTTATTTGGCTAGGATGGGTGAATGGCCCATTACTGAAACCCTATATTTATGCTAATTGAAGAAGGTTCTTCCACACTCCTGTCACAAGGAGTGAATAAAGTAGATAAGTTTTAGTACAATTTCTGTTATTTTCCATGTTGGAAATAAAACAATGATGTGCCCTCATGTCACTCGATCCTAGAGTCTAGTTTCCTTTGTCATTTTGGTCAATCATGGTCATATCATTGTGGTCAAGGAGGTCGTGTCAAATATTTTTCGAATTTAGTAAATTTTTGGTATTTTTACCATTGTCACTAATTGTAGTTAGTGATTTCCCGTCACTATCTTGGTCATGTCAGTAGAAGTCATTAATGATAGAAAGTTCACCTGTACCTTTTATGTTAATTTCCATCTCGTTAGTCTTTTTCCCATTTTTAACATTTGTTGTTCCTTGTGCCCTTTATTTATTAAATCCACTGTTATATTTTTCCACATCAACCACTTATGTCCGATATTACTACTGGTTATCTACGCGCTTTCTCATTAATGCAAGATTTAGTGTTCACAATGCACCACCTTCCCATTCTCATCTGTAAACCAATGGTATCCCATGTCTTAGTTATTGTGTTATTCCTTTGCAGTTGTCTATATACTTAGCTCTTGATCCTGCTGAGAGTTATATGTGTACACATTTGTGCCCTTGTCCTCCAGTTAATCTTGTGTACTAGTACTCATCTTCAATCATGGGTCATGCTACAACTACTCATGGTTTAATTCTAAATCTTGCAATTATGAATTATACTCATGATCCTCGGGTCGACATTATAAGATATTTACAAGGAAATGTTGAACATCCATGACTTATTGATATCGACTTATCAGATGAGGAATTGTTTCCCCAAATGAGGGTTGAAACTTATATGGATTGTTTACCCCTACCCTCTGGAGAATTAGAGTTTCAATGGAAGACCTCCTATGTTCCACTTAGGGAGTTGACCTTGATGAACTTGTGGGATCTACCAGTATTTGGTACCACTATAGAAATTGCATGATGTACCAAGTTTCTAATCATTTGTGTGCATAATGAATCATTTTGGTTAGAAAGAGAATACACTATTCATGTTGACAACATCCAAGAATTGATCGATCTATCTATAGAGGGAGAGTATTTCATGGGAGGATTCCAAGGAGCAAGGAAGCATGGTCGTAATAAAGGAGAGCTCAACTTATACCAAAATTTTGGTATGCAACGTGGAGGTTGTAGAGCTATTATAGAGAAGATCACCCTTGGACAAGTATGTTGTGCTTGTTATTTGATCGTTAGGAAAGTCATGAGGAATTATACAAAAGGTGAATGCATGCTAGATGCACTCTATGTTGTTGACTTATGTGCGCAGGGGACACAAATAAATTGGTGAAAATTCTTGATGACCAAGATGTTACAGACATGTGTGGATATGCACAATAAAGGAGGTTACATTTTTTTCTATCTTTTGGTTTCTTTCACCAAGTGGAAATGGAGGCCATCGCAAGGATGAGATCGAACACTGACTCTAGACAAAAAAATTGCTATGCATTTCAAACCTTAGAAAGTTTGAATCGATGCTCCAAATGTGTCATTCAAAAATTCCACCTTCATCCAATGGTATAATGATTTGATAAATTCCATGCAGCGCATGAGGATTTTGAAGGACCTACCTGTTACGACCCTATAATGTACCTTTTTGTTCATACTTTTTGCTATCATTACATCCTTTTCCCATTCACATTTAAGCTTACATTATCACCTTAACCTATATTTCCAAAGGTATATAACGTTTCTTCTCTTTGCTATATGTTTAATTTGTTTTACATGTAATTTTACATTACTCTCATACTTAGCCATCGATCAGAAACATATAGTTGTTGAAATAGTTCGAACTACAAATTATTGTTGGCCCGTTGCTGAAATAGTCAAAAGCACAGAAACCTCGTTGTTGAAACAGTCCATGGTCTGCGATGCTGGAACAACAATTCACACAACAGTAAGAAGGAGTTGTTACACTGGCCGCAACAGCCGCACCTTAAGCCAGCATTAACCATCGCTGCTACTTGAGACCACATTGCTGAAACAGTCAGAATGCAAATCCCATTGCTGAAACAGTCCGTGATTTGCGATGCTGAAACAGTACACAAAAGCAGTAATAAGAAGATAAATAAATAAGTTGTTACACCGGTCGCAACAAATACACCTCACCCAACACCATTCCAACTATTGTAATAGCATTCTGTTACGGGAGATCAAGATATCCTATTCCAGTATAGAAGATTAGATCTGACTAAGAATAGGATTAGTATGTGCACATGTAATTGGATGATCAATTGTATTGAGAGGATTCTCCTCTTTAAATAAGAGGAAATCATCATTAGAGGGGATCCCTTTTTTGGCTAGAAAGGAATTACAAAGAAGGACGTGTTCACTTTGGATATTGTAACATGATATAGTTGACAGATGAATAAAAGATTATTCTGAGCATTCCTTCCTAGTTCCTTTCATTTCTGGGGAATCTTGTGAGAAGGGAGTGCCCACCTTCTTCACAAGATTCACCCATTAGTTCTATAGTGTGTTAGCATTATTTTTGTTCACACCTTGATTAATCTCTGTTTTGCTGAAACTCCACTTTACTGAACTCTGTTTTGCTGAAACTCTGCTTTATTGATTGTTACATTGTTTTCATACAATTCATGCTTGGGTAACTGTTAATCATTCTGATTGGTAATTCTGCTTGATGAATTTATGAAAGTGTGATAATCAGAGACAGGTGATGAATATTCCTACTTGGGGAATAGGGTCCTGTTCTCTGTTATGAGATAGTTAGCCTTCAATACGTGTCAATCATTTTGATTAGTAATGAGTTCATGAAAGTGTGATAGTCGGAAACAGGTGCTGAAGATTCCTGCTTGGGGAATAGGGTCCTATTCTCTGTTACAGAATAGTTGGTATTTTATTTTGCAGTATCTTGAAATATTTCTTTCCTAGGTTGTTGTTTCTTAATGTAATCCAGGATTCTTCTGATAATTATTTCCTTAAACTTCGAACTCTGCAATAGATAGATTGCTTTTCTGTAATTCAAGGTAGAACTTCAGTCTGTTCAAGGAAAGGTGTGATTAATGTACTTTTACTACAACTCTAGATTGCTTTTGAGATTGAGCATATACAGTGTGTGATTGACTTTGAAATAAACAGACTTCCCTGGGTTGACAATTTATGTAACACTTGATTGTTTAGTTAATAAGCATTTACAGTGACCAACATTTTGGTGCCATTGCCAGGGAAGGCAATTATAGATTTCAAAAGAACTTATGTTCTTTCAGATATACAGATTGCATGAGAGGATGTGAAGACCCCAAAGAAACTGACCCTATAGGTGGCAGGGGCAGAGGAAGGGGAGGAGGAAATACTTTTATTGACGAGATTATATCAAAATTTGAATCTGTTGCTCCTCAGCGACCAAGCTCTCGAAAACCAAAATCCCAACCTTCCTTTCAAGCAAACTTTGAAATGGGTAAAGAGATTTGGAGTCCTGAGACAATTGGGAAACCAACAGGAAACATTGAGGATCGAGCAAGTGCAGCAGGGGAACAAACAGAAGAAACCATGGATGAGTATAATGAAAAACTGCATCATGAAGAACATGCAGGTCCTGAAGGAGAGGTAAATGATGAAAACTCTTTTTCCACCTTAGGATTTCCTATTGGCGATCTTCCTAGAGGAGTAGCTCCCATGAATAGTATTCCACTCTCAACTTTACCTAACTTTCATGGTTTTTCTTCAGAATATCCCGATGAATTCCTTTTCGAGTTTGACATATTATGCAGAAGTTATGATTACATTTCCAATGCTAAAAAATTAAAGCTATTTCTAGCAACATTGAAAGGAAATGCATTAATATGGTTCATGAGTATTGGAGGTCATGTAATCACAACATGGGACCATATGAAACAGAAATTCCTGCATAAATACAAAGACTATTGTTGAACAAGAGAAAAAGGAGAGGAACTATTCAAGATGATACAGAAAGAGGATGAAAATCTGGAGGACTTTGTAGAAAG
>SNQJ01S0044550.1:8410-19048 GCA_010110895.2 Picea sitchensis | reverse complement strand
GTGGAAGCTAAAGCACTCCATAGAGCTACTGAAGAAGTGGTTCTAGATTTTCTATTTGAAGACATCTTTATCAGATTTGGAGTGCTGAGAGAATTAGTTACAGATGGAGGACCTCCTTTCACTTCTCACGGTTTTAAAGCCACCCTTCAAAAATATCATATTCATCGTAGAATGACTATACCATACCACCCCCAAGCCAATGGACAGGTGGAAATCACAAATAAAGTAATAGAAGCCATTCTCACAAAAACAGTGAAGGAAAACAGAAAGGATTGGTCTCACAGGCTCCCCAAAGCATTATGGGCTTACAGAACTACCTGGAGAAATACTACAGGATTCTCTCCCTATGAATTAGTTTATGGAAAAAATGTCGTCTTTCCTATGGAATTTGAAATCAAAACCTTAAGGACTACTTTAGCTGTCAACCTTGATTTGACCAATGCACAAACAACGAGGTTGCAACAACTTAATGAATTGGAAGAAAAAAGACTAGATGCCATTCATCAGACAACTATGATTCAACAACAAAGATCAAAATGGCATGACAAAACCATCAAGCATAAGCAATTCCAAAAAGGTAATTGGTCTTTACTGTATGATTCTCGGTTTAAAGAATTTCAAGGGAAACTACGTACAAGATGGCTTGGACCTTACGAAGTGGACACTGTTTTCCCCAATGGAACAGTAAGGCTCCTCACAATCGGTGACTCTAAAACACCATTACTAGTGAATGGTCATCGGCTCCGTCTGTACCAACGTCCCATTTCCAAAGAAGATTTTAAGGCCATATGTGTGGTAGACTCACATTATCTCTTTTTAGAGGGGCCTCTTAGCCCTCATTGCAATTAATTCTTCTGAATTTAATTCCTTTAGTATTAGATTAGATTTCTTTTACTAATAATCTCTGTCAAGGAATGACATGTTACAATTGATTCTTTTGTAGATTCTCAATCAAAGAAAAGGCCTACCAAGAAAAGACGATCTTACTTCAAGAAGATCCAAGCTTCATTTTGTGAAACACTACTCCCCCTTTCTTCATCACTTTCCAGCAACATTTTTCCTCATTTTTCGCCCTTTTCCCCATTGCTAAAACACCACTATTCAGTAATTTTTCGCCCTTTTTCCATTGCTGAAACACCACTGTTCAACAATTTTTTTCCCTTTTACCCATTGCCGAAACATTACTTTCTAGCAATATTTTTCTTCATTTTTTTTGCCCTTTTTCTCCATTGTTGAAACACCACTGTTCAACAATTTTTCACCCTTTTACCCATTGCCGAAACATCATTTTCCAACAATATTTTTCCTCATTTTTTTGCCCTTTTTCTCCATTGCTGAAACACCACTGTTCAACAAATTTTCGCCCATTTACCCATTGCCGAAACATCACTTTCCAGCAATATTTTCCTCATTTTTCGCCCTTTTCCCCATTGCTGAAACACCATTGTTCAACAATTTTTCGCCCTTTTTCCCCATTGCTGAAACACCACTGTTCAACAAATTTTCGCCCTTTTTATCCATTGTTGAAACATCACTGTTTAGCAATTTTTCGCCCTTTTTCTCCATTGCTGAAACACCACTGCTCAACAACATGTTGCCACTGCTGAAACATCATTTCTTCAACAGTATTTTACATTGTTAAAACATCACTCTTCAACAAACATTTTTCCTATTCTTTTCCTGTTGCTGAAACACTAACTTTTCAACATTCCTTGTCAATAAGCTCTTTCGCTCTCATACTACATTTTTTCCTTCCACGACCCTCTCTCATAATTAAACAAACCCTTGATACAATTTCTCTAATAAATCAAAAGTCTCCCCCATGGTTACTGCAGAACTATTATGGACAGGCACTATATTTTTTTTGAAGTACAAATCAAAGGTAAATATGAGGTATGTAAACTTTATATGTAAATACAATTGAACTATGGCTAATGAGAAGATCCCAACTCATTATTATCACTCACTTAAAATCATTATTTTAGCCGTACTTGGGGGGGGGGGATATCGAAATCTTATACCATCATTTCACACGAATTGACTACCGTCATTCCTTTTTACCCATCCTTTCATTTGTTTTCACCACCATTTGCATGCCTTCACCCACAATACTTACTCTGTTCATAAGTGGTTACTTGAATCTCGGACTGTGCATTTTACTGAGCTATTAGCTATGGGAGGCCCTGTGATATGGTACGAACCCACCACGACAGCCTTGTTAGAATTATATCCAGAAGTCTATCAAATTTTTCTGCAGGTAGGCTAGCTGGGTTATTTTCAGAGGCTCTAGGGATTTGATCAACAACAGGTTATTCAATTTGCTCGAAATCTTCAGGAAGATTATTCCATTGTTCAAGGGGTTCGAATTCCAGTCACAGAGAATGATATAGCACAGGTTTCAGGTCTCCTTGTCACTGGCATTTGTTGGTTCAACCGCAAACACATTATCCTTAATGCCCAGTAGGATTTTCTCTTGCCAGGAGAACAAATCGAGCCTAAAGGCCGGGGTGTTCGACTTAGCTCGTTGTTGCCTCCTTGGCTGAAAGTTACAGAGTTTGTCAAGCACTATCTCACCTATAAAGGACGATACTAGGTAGTCTACCAGTACGATTTTGTCTTGTTGTCTCATTTACGACATGCTAGATTGGTGAATATTCCCTACTATCTGCTCGGATGTCTTAGAAATATGTCGCATTACTGTAAAAAGGCTAAAAATCCTGCCCTTTCCATCACCCATCACCGTCTTTCTCAACTACTCATCCAAAAGGGTTTTTCCCAACAAAACCCTCCCCTAAACAACCCACCCATAGACCCTCAAGAAGCTATTGAACATCCTGAAAATCTTCAGGAACATCAACCACAAAACCTTCCAGACCCTCCGGAAATACCTAACAGTCCGCCTACAGACCCAATTGATCCAATTAACCTTCCTACCATACCAATCCCACCCCACATATTACCAGAATCATCTACTCCTACCGTTCATATCCTTAGCGATGATTCTTAACCAGACAACTCTCCCTGCCCCATCACTGAGGAAAAACCCACACGCAAAAGAAAGAAGAAAATTCCTCCTTTTCCCTCCTTTTTACAAAGAAAACGAATGATGACCTCAATAAGAGTAACCACTACTACCACTGCCCTAAACCCCCAACCCATCTTGTTAAAAGCCAGTACACCTCTACCATCCCAAATTCTGGAATTTTTACCTATTCCACCCATGAGCACTAAAACACAAGAACCAGAGGCCCAGTGTACTGCGACATCATTCTCTTTAAATAAAGTAGCTAAAACACAAGAACCAGCTACTCATCCAGTAGCTGAAACACAAAAAGCAGCTACTCATCCAGTAGTTGAAACATAAGAACCAACTACTCATTCAGTAGCTGAAACACAAGAACCAGCTATAGTTGTTACACAAGAACCAACAACAGCTGAAACACAAGAACCAACTGCTGATATTGTTACCAAAATACAGGAATCAGATGCCCAGGGTGCCGCAACACTACTTTCTCTACATCAAGAAGCTGAAACACAAGAATCAACTGTCGATCCTATAGCTTCTCCACAAGAACCAGCTAGTGCGACTGTGACTATTACACAAGAACCAATCACCCCTCTTAATATACCCATGAAATATCAACAACCAGAACCAACAATGGCCTCTGTCTTACAAGAAATTGAGTTCCTAAGGTCTAAACTGGAAGCCTACAAGCAAGAGCTAGTAATGGTAAAGGAAGCCTACGATAAGGAACTTGAATTGTATACCCTAGATCGCATAGCGACCATGACAGAGGAAAATACAAAAGAGAATCAGTGTAGAGAGTATATGTGCAGTCAATGTGGGGACATTTATTATCAAGCAGGCTACAAAGTAACTCAAATTCCAATGCCTAGATCTTCCCCTACACCTACAACTTTTGCAGTCAAAGAAGAAAACCCTGTTGTTACACAAGAACCAGTAGGACCTTCCAAAATTCAAAATGAACCCTGGCCTACAACAATTTCTACATCTGAAGCCCCTGTTTTTATTAATAAAGCTGTACAAACACTTCCTATTGATGAATCTTCCCCTCCTATCAAGATCAACGCCCATACTCTTGTGGAACGAGCCACTCAGACCCTACCTTAGCCTATCACTTGTGATGCTAAAACACAAACTCAACCATGGGATGAGCAGGAAATAATGGACAAATGGAAAAAAGAGTCTGCTGTTACACAGGACAAAAGCCTGTAGGAGCACATACTACTCTGGCTAAACCACATCTATTCAAACTGGGAAGATTTGGAGCAAACATGCCAAGAATCCTGTGCCCATAAGAAGCAGAATAAAGAGCTAAAAGGAAAATTGCTCCTGATGTTTGACTTGGCACAAAAATTGTTGGCTGCAAGGAAACCATCCTCCAACTACTCTTGTTTCCTCATAGAATGACTTACATTTTTTTAGATTAAATCAATCAAAGAAGGCAGACCCCATGCAATGTTAAATCCAACAGATTTTGTTAGAACTTTTGCAGAAGCCTCTACTATTGATCAACACCTCTTATGTGAGTTATATCTTCATAATGAGACCATCCCTGAGAACCGACAGCTTAACCTTAACCCTCTTGTTGGTGATATCCAGATTTAGGCACTCACCTCCTTCCTTAACAATCAAATTACATGGATGAATGACTTCCTAGCTGCCAAACATAATGAGGATAACCGCCTCCTCTAGATATGGCTAGAACCACAGAATGTTTCCACCTTTGTTGTAAATTATTATCAATTTTTGAAGAAACTAGGGACGATTCAATATATTCGGCAACTACAGACAATAGTACTTCAGGATTGTCAACAGTTTATTAAATCCACAAAGATTGCTGCCCTACAAGAAAATAACATGTTTTGGCAACAATCTTCTGAGAAAAGACAAGAACACAATCCCTTTAGTCCTACCAATCTTGAGACAACAATCTCCCGGGTACCTAGCTACATCAAATGTGTTCAAGAATGTGCTGAAAGATGGATAGGTTATCAGTTCCATTTTCCTATTCTGTGGATGCCAATAGAGTAATATCAAGTTCATCATAAGTTGTCCAAGAAGACTAAAACAATAGCTTGGCAAAGGCTACAACGCGTTCAAGGATTCAGAGCTCCAAGAAACAACACTTTCCACAGCTACTGCTTAAGTAATTTGCACGCTCAGAGTCGGTATTCAGATTCTGATTCAGATTGAAGTTGCCTGAGGACATGCAACCTTTTTAGTTGGGGGGGATGTTAGGACCCTATAATGTACCTTTTTGTTCATACTTTTTTCTATCATTACATCCTTTTCCCACTCACATTTAAGCTTACATTATCACCTTAACCTATCTTTCCAAAGGTATATAATGTTTCTTCTCTTTGCTATATGTTTAATTTGTTTTACATGTAATTTTACATTACTCTCATACTTAGCCATCGATCAGAAACATATAGTTGCTGAAATAGTTCGAACTGTAGATTATTGTTGGCCCGTTGCTGAAACAGTCAAAAGCACGCAAACCCCATTGTTGAAACAGTCCGTGGTCTGCAATGCTGGAACAACAATTCACACAACAATAAGAAGAAGATGTTACACTGGCCACAACAGCTGCACCTTAAGCCAACATTAACCATCGATGCTGCTTGAGACCACGTTGTTGAAACAGTGAGAACGCAAATCCCGTTACTGAAACAGTCTGTGATTTGCGATGCTGAAACAATATACAACAACAATAATAAGAAGATAAATAAAGAAGTTGTTACACCAGCCACAACAGCTACACCTCACCCAACACCATTCCAACTATTGTAATAGCATTCTATTACGGGAGATCAGGATATCCTATTCTAGTATAGAAGATTAGATCTGACTAAGAATAATATTCGTATGTGCACATGTAATTGGATGATCAATTGTATTGAGAGGATTCTCCTCTTTAAATAAGAGGAAATCATCATTATAGGGGATCCCTTTTTTGGCTAGAAAGGAATTACAGAGAAGGACGTGTTCACTTTGGATATTGTAACATGATATAGTTGACAGATGAATAAAAGATTATTCTGAGCATTCCTTCCTAGTTCCTTTCATTTCTGGGGAATCTTGTGAGAAGGGAGGGCCCACCTTATTCACAAGATTCACCCATTAGTTTTGTAGTGTGTTAGCATTATTTTTGTTCACGCCTTGATTAAACTCTATTTTGCTGAAACTCCACTTTATTGAACTCTGTTTTGCTGAAACTCTGCTTTACTGATTGTTACATTGTTTTCATACAATTCATGCTTGGGTAACTGTTAATCATTCTGATTGGTAATTCTTCTTGATGAATTTATGAAAGTGTGATAATCAGAGACAGGTGTTGAAGATTCCTGCTTGGGAAATAGGGTCCCGTTCTCTGTTATGAGATAGTTAGCCTTCAGTACGTGTCAATCATTTTGATTAGTAATGAGTTCATGAAAGTGTGATAGTCAGAAATAGGTGTTAAAGATTCCTGATTGGGGAATAGGGAACTGTTCTCTGTTACATAATAGTTGGTATTTTCTTTTGCAGTATCTTGAAAGGTTTCTTTCCTAGGTTGTTGTTTCTTAATGTAATCCAGGATTCTTCTGATAATTATTTCCTTAAACTTCGAACTCTGCAATAGATAGATTGCTTTTCTGTAATTCAAGGTAGAACTTCAGTCTATTCAAGGCAAGGTGTGATTAATGTACTTTTACTACAACTCTAGATTGCTTTTGAGATTGAGTATATATAGTGTGTGATTGCCTTTGAAATAAACAGACTTCCCTGGGTTGACAATTTATGTAACACTTGATTGTTTAGTTAATAAGAAATTACAGTGACCAACACTACCTAACAGGCACACTAGAAAAATTTGGTTTGGAATGAACTGAGATCACACTTTTGTGCGACCATGCACTGTTGATCGCAAGGAGTTTCATACTCTTTCTCTGCATTATTAATTGGATGAAGAAGCTTTGCATAAATAATTATTCTCTTCCCTAGGTGTGAAGAGGATTTATAAGGCTTCAAGGGCGTCCTATTAGATGCCACTGATTTCACAGCAGGAGGCTCCAGTTAATACAGATGTTCTTGGTCCTAGTACAATAAAAAAGTTATAATGTTCACCTCGATTGATGCTAGGGGACTAGGGAGTTCCCAACGACAACATGTCAACCTCTTGTTCAGCTAAACCAAGAAGAGATGAGAATAGTAATCCTATTTTATAGCCTAAAATAAAACATTAGACCCTAACAACATAGAGTTTAAGCATGAATATCTCTTTATGATTTTGGAATATTTGATTTTTTTAGCATTTTGTTTTGTAAGTGAAATGTGAAATTTAACCAAGTTAGTGTGAATAAAATAAAGTACAACCTTTAAAAGAAATTTTAAATAAACTAAATTAAAAAGTAAAGTATTTATAAAACTCTAAAGATTAATTGTAATGAACCCTTTTTATTTCCTTTTAAATTATATTATCAATAAATGGTCATGAAAAGTAAAAAGATTATATACAAATAAACATGCTTTGCATTTATTTTTTTATTTTTTTTTGTATAAAATATATCGCTAGTGAACAATTAAAGTAAAAGCACTAAGAAACAAAACTGATGTAAGTAACTAATTTGTTAAAGTTACAAAAACCTAAAAAAAAATGTTAAATATGTAGTAGTGAATCATTTCTTGTTTAAATGTTAAGATTTTTTTTCCCTGTAGAAAAAAAACTGTTATATTCAAAAAAGGAATATACATGTTGATATCTTATCAGTCCAACCTTAGTAGGATTTCTTATAGATCTATTCTACCTATGCCAATAGAACTTTTAAGGCCTTTTACAATACAAACTGTTCCATTTGTTCAAAACATTTACAACCTTACAAGAAAAACATTTTTCGGAGGCAAAATTCCATTTCCTCAGTCTATGTGCCTTTGAAGAACTCATAAAACAAAAAAACTCATTTTTGCAGCTACAAAGATTCTTTAGAGAATTCACCTTCTTTTATGTTGAGTTCCCTCAAAATGTGATGGAAAGAAATCCATTTGAAATTTCTAATGGTGAGTTTGATATCTCTTAGAATTGAGGCCAGTCTAGGATTTTGGATGTTGTTTTGGCCTCTTTCCCAATCAATCACAAGTTTGGAATCTTCGAGCACCTAAAGCTTTGTTAGATTTTTTTCTTTGGCTGTTTCCAAAAGGATACATAATGCTATCAGTTCTGGTATGTTATTTGTTCCGCCTCCTAAAGAATATCTGATATGGATATAGTGACTATGGTTGATAAAAAACACCACCCTGACACCACATGCAGGAAGATGTCCTTGGTTGTCCCCATCGAAATATACCCATGGGATGGTGTAATTGATGGATGCGGGGACTATGAAACATTGTTTTCTTGATCGTGGTTTTGTCTTGAATTCTTCAGCCTAAGTGAGTGACAAAGTTTCTATCACTTTCGGGGAAACTGTGTTATCTTTAAAGACAACATTGTTTCTTTCCTGCCAAATGTTTGTGATCATGATACATGGAAGACCTGGATAAAGGGAGACTGGTATGTCTTGTAGATAATTCCTAAAGAAATCTTCAAGGGAACCCTGGTTCCAATCAGCCGTGGAATTTAGTTTGTCTTTTATTAAATGCATGACTTTCTCTACAAAGGGACATGATATAAAAATGTGAGTAGTGGACTCATGATCTTTTTTGCACAGAGGTCATCTGCTAGGTCCACACCAACCTCTCTTGAGGTAGTTGTCCCAGGTCAACATTTTGTTGTTTATAGCTAGCCAAAGAGTCATTTTACACCTGGTGAGAGCCTTGATTTTCCATAAGGGCTTCCACCACCAGTTCAGTTGTGTCTCCGAGTTTTCTTCTAACCAGGATTTGTAGCCTCATTTCACTGTGTAAGAGCCATTCTGTAGGTTTTTTGACCAACAAAGGGAATCCTCAAACTCTCTATAAAGGGTAATAAAATTTTAACATAGCAGGTTAAGGAAATAGTTCCATTCGTCTCGTATATCTAGGGGGAGATTCAAGGAATCCGCAGTTTTCCAGCCCCCTCTTCCCTTTAATTTAGGGAAAACAATGTTGAGGTTTCTTAGAAAGAGACAATTTTTTTCCTTTTAGGAACTGAAGTATGGGTTGGGAGAGTTTGTAATCATTTCCATCTCCCAGCCATGGATATTCACCCAATATCACCTTTTCCCCATTTCCGATGCGCCATACACTCCACTTACCAACTGGGGGGAAGGCTTGGGCAATTTCTTTCCAAACTATTAAACCTTTAGTGGATTTCACAGGTTCTCGAAACCAATTAGAGATAGAAAAAGAAGTAAAATACTTGGATTTCATTAATCTTACTCATTGAGTGTTACCCAAAGTTATGCGCCAAAGTTTTTTTCCCACTAAGGCTCGCACGCAAAGTCTTAAGTTTTTTAACCCCCAACCCCCCTTTTCTTTTGGCGCTATGATTGAGTTCCATTTGACCATAGGGGGTCCTCCATGTGAACTTTTTCCCTTCCACAAGGAGTGAAATATTAAACGTTGTATGTGATTCAGGACTCCTTTTGGGACTTCAACTATTGAATTCCTGTAGATAGAAATTCCTTCTAGGATTGCATTGATTAGTACCAGTCTTCCTCCTCTAGAGAAGAGTTTTTTGACCCAAATGGCTAGGTGGGCCTCGACCTTTCTTATTAACCAACCCCAATATTCTTTTTTGTATTTTTTAGGTTTTAAATTAAAACCCAGGTACTTTAGTCCATCAGAAAAGTTTTTCCTTTGGGTAGGGAAAGTGTTGGTGATATAGGATTCTTCTTCATTCTCATAGTGATGAAGAAGGAGACAAGAATTTTCCATATTAATTTTCATTCCCGTAGCATTGTAGAAGAGGTTTAGAAGATCCTTGAAAGAACTCAAATTCCATTGATATCTGTACAAGAAGAAAAATATGCCATCTACAAATAAAAGGTGTGTGATTGATTTTGATTATGAGACTGCAATACCTATTAAGAGACCCTTAGACCTTGCCTCCTTTATTAGAAGGCTAAGAGCTTATGCTATGATTAGGAAAAAAAAGGGGGAAAGGGGGAAACATTGAAAGAGACCTTTGGAGGCTTTGAAAAAAATGGATGGGGCTCCATTGATGAGTATGGAGAAAGAGGCACTTTGAATACATCCCATTATCCAATTGACGAATTTTAAATTCATGCCCATTTGGATTAGTACTAAACGCGGGAAGGTCCAGTTTACGTGGTCATAGGCTTTGGAAAGGTCCAGTTTCAGGATGATAGCCTTGATATTTATTTTCTTGACTGAGTGGAGAACTTCCTGAGCTATGGATACAACATCGTGTATCTGTATGTTATGAAGGAAGACAGATTTCTCTTCACGAATGATTTCACTTAGAATTGTCCCGAGTCTCCTGGATATGATCTTTGTGATTAATTTGTAGACTACATTGCAGTAAGTGATCGGTATGTAGTCATCAAAGGAAGAGGGGAATTTTTTCTTAGGTATGAGACATAGGAAGGTTGCGTTGAGAGGGCCATGAAATATTCCTTCCTTTTGTGATTCTCTTATCATAAGCTACAAATCTTATTTTAGAAGATCATAGAAGGATTTGAAGAATTCCATAG
>SNQJ01S0044549.1:0-25721 GCA_010110895.2 Picea sitchensis | reverse complement strand
ATATATTGTGCATGGTGTATTATGGTGTATTGGTGTAACTCTTATACTATTGCTCATTTCTCATTGGATATAGTTGAATGGTTTAAGTATAAGTTGAGAAAGGTTTTAAATTGTACTTGATATTGATTCAGCCCCCTCTCAGGATCAACATAATTCTCATTGGACGTGAGATGTTTCCAGGTGAATACAAATCCAGTCCATGTAAGTGGATGAGGTGGTGTAGGGATGTTTGAGAAATGGGTACAGTGATGACAGGGGAATGTATGGCTTACCTGTGGGTGCCTATGAAGAGGGTGAGATGCACCTTGTCATGGATGCAAATGTTTCCAAGCCCATTCAATGCCTTTTATCTTTGTATCTTATTGTTTTTTCTTTCAAGCGACTAGTTAAGGGAGATTTCTCTGGTGTGGTGACTATTTGTGAAAATGTTACCCACAAGCATTTCAAAGAGATGAGAAGGTTGGCTTGTGATGAGACCCCCTTTCTCTGGCTATTCCACCAAGAGCCACTACCCTGGCGTGGAGATTAGATGAATAGTAGTGTCATACTACTACATGCCCATGGACCTAATAGGTTGGCTCGTGATGAGACCCTATATCCTCCAACTAGGTCTTGATTTTATATTTTATGGGTCCCTCCATTTCTTGCTGAGAAGCCTTTTATTTCTTTCTTAGGAATCCCCGGGTGACGCATATGAAGGTTTTTTTATTTTAGATTTTATCTTCTGCCATCTACTTTTACCCTCTGGGCCTTTAGCCCCTTCTTCCCACAAGACAAGGTACAACCCTTTGCTAGCTTGGAAAACCCAATGCCTGAACCAATGCAAGGGATGGATGAGAGGGAAGATGATGAAAAGTGATAAGTATGGTGGGAATGAACGATGGGATTTCATGAACCCACCCAGTGGAAACTCACTCCTAAGGGAACCAACTTGCTAGGGCATCCTGTCACCGCCCCCTAGGTGTGGACAAGTCAAAAGGCATAAAGTCCAAGCACACGTCATGAAACAAAAGAGAATTAAATGCACATATTCAAATGTTTTGAGAATCATAGTGACACATACCATGATACCCAGAATCATTACCTCATGGACCAATACCCACTGTTGCTGAAGGACAAGGCCGATGGGATGGATGTTGCTTCCAGTGACATGATGGAGGCATTGAATAAGAAAAATGGGCCCTCCAGGGCCAGGCTCAAGTCAATATGGCTCTTGGTACACCATGTATAGGAACTATGGGCCTTGAGACATAATATCCGTAGCTATCCCTAGGCTAGGGGATACCAAATGGTGTATGCACTTATACTCCTCCTAGAGTTTCAGCCAATAACACTATGAAATAAGTAAGAACAACTAATAAATTGCATATTTTTCTTACCGATTCCAAGAGAGATGCAATATAAAACCCTAGTTCACCCAGAAATGTCCATTCATAAGAAAGAGAAGAAGTCTCCAAGAGGTTCACACCACCTTAGCTCTACAATACACCAAGAGAAATCACCAAAAAGACATTTTCATATGAGAGAGGTCCAAATTTCCCAACGATGACGCAAATTTCAGCCATGTATCATTTCCAAGATGGGAGAGTTATGTTAAAAAAGAAATAGAAATGATCATTATTTATACAAATATCCCTAAAAGTGTTTGTCCACTTAACAAGGGAAAACCACAAAATGAGGGAGACATTTCCCTTTATTTTTCCCCTTTACAACTTTAAATTTAATTTGCACATAAGAAAAACCCTAAAACATGATGTCCCCCCCCTTGAGGGGTGAAATTTTGGCACATGTAGGATTTTTTGGGGGTTGGAGAAGGTAGTGTTAGGCCTCCAAAGCCCATGTGTCTTCAAGACAATAGTCTTCTCTTCAATGCAAGGGGTCTTCCACTAAAACGTGCCAATTTTCCATCTTCACCACCACATGCCCTAGCCCCAAGAAAGACGTCAAGCCTATAAACATGGTATAAAAGATCTCAAGTAGGTCATTGATCCAGGTGGATATCATTTTCCACCCACCTATTCCACGGGCTCGAAAAACAATTTTCCATCTTGGCAGTTTTTCAACATTTTTTCAGGTTCCAAACTTCTGGGGCCGTTTTGAGGCCCTAAATAACGTTTTTTGGGGATTTGAGGCCCATATGACTTTCAAAGGCACTAACCTAGGCCAATTGAAAATCATTCTTCTCGGTTAGACCTTTCCAATGGTGTATCGAGTGCCCAAACAAAGATTGAATGAAAAAGTTACGCTCCCGGGAAGTTGACGTATCAACTACCCCCATCGAGACCCGCAAACCTTTTGGATTTTCATCTTCTGGGGTTAGGGTTTTCGATTTTAATTATGTTAAAAGGGCCTTTGGAGCCTCATTGTAATGATCATTTTCTTGTGAATGCGAGTATTCATCACATCTCTTCTCAGAGATAAGTTGCCATCATTCTAGCGAGTCTTTCACTTTGTATTTTTACAGTTCTGTACATTTCACACATTAATAGAAATTGTGTATGATTGTATCTTTGTTTTTATATATCTGATATATTTCTATTATATTTTTGTATATCTGATACATATATTTACATTTCTTTAATATATCTCTGCTCTCATTTCGTGCCGAAAATAATCTGGATTAGTGGTATCAGAGCAGGTTGCTCTTGATTGTTTTTCAGTGCATGTTCCTGACGAGGTTTGAGTATAGAAAGTTGGGTCTTGAGCTTGTCTCTCTTGAGGAAAATTTCTCTCGCACACCCAAGAAACCCTACATGGCGGAAGAAAATAAAAATGATCGAGAAAATGATTCTATTAATATGTTGCTTGTGCAATCTCTCACGTGACAAAGGAACGAAATGATGGAGAATTTTTCCCACGTCCTTCAATGCATGTCGTAAAAACATGTGCATATTCATCAAGCGACCACTTTGGAGGCACCTATCCTTTCAAGGTACAAGTTAATTTTTATATTCCCATATTTTAAGGACAGATAGATGCAGATGCCCTAGAAAGATGGTTAAATATGCTAGAAGGTTATTTCTTTGTTCATAATTTCTCCAATAGGGAAAATATCACCTTCGCACTCCTTAAGGCTCTCCCCCATCTCAAACATTGGTGGGAAAATTACTAGGATCAAAGTTCCACAGAGGATTCTGGAATATATGGGGTCGAGCCCACTTGGGATTTTTTTGTGGATGCGGTAAAGGAACAATATTACCCTATTGGAAACTATGAGGACCAATACATGAGATGGACCACACTGCAGCAAGAAAGGGGCCAAGCAGTTCCAGAGTTCACCAATAACTTCCATACCTTGTGCACCAAGATGGGTATCAAAGACTCCAAACAAAATTTGGTTCTTAAATACCATGGGGCTCTACACAGAAACATCCAAACTGAAATGGATTTTCTAGACATCTCATCACTCGGTGTTTCTTATCAATATGTTGTTAAAATCAAGAAGAAATTTAAGCACCAGAACAAATGGGGGTTCAGGTCTGCAAATCCACAACAACCAAAGTATGATAATGACGGCCCTAATAAACAGCCTCTCGAAAACCAATCCAAGCCACATGAAAAGAAGGGTCACAGAAAGATGAAGGACACTAGAAAATGGTGTGATTTCCACAAAATCCCCTGGAAAAACACCGATGAATGTCGCTAAAAATAGTCATTGGTGTACAAGATCAAAGACAAGGAGTCGGACCCTGATTCAGAATATGATTCAGAAAATACTGATAGAAGACAGATCATCAACGCATACCCCACTGCTATTGTTGCGACCACAACAATTCAATCAGAAGAACCAACATATACTGAAGAGGGGGAGCTCCTTTTTCATTCACAGATGTGGGTGAAGGGGACCCCACTGCATTTTATTATTGATAGCAAAAGCTAGAAGAACCTCATCTCAACAAAGGTCATCAAACAGTTGGGATTGTCGACAACACCACACCCGCAACCATACAACATTGGGTGGCTTTGTCAGGGACAAGATATCCGTGTCAGCCAACAGTGTAGATTTTCATATGGCATCCAACCCTTCAAGGATGAGGTATTATGTGATGTTTCCCCATTGGATGTCTGTGATGTTCTCTTGGGCCAACCATATATGTGAAAGTGCCATGTTTTTTATGCGTCTTGACCCCGTAGTTTCATTGTTACTTTGGGGGTTCATAGCTATAGAATACCAGAGGTAGTTCCAACTATTGTCCCACTTAAACAGTGTTGCAAGGTAGTATCTGATACTACAAAATTCATCTTCTTCACAATCTGTTCAAAAGGTGCACAGAAGGACACTACAACCATTGCAGTGTTGGTACAAGCACCTTATATCCAACAAAAGAAGATCGTCAAGATTGCAACAAAGGGAAATGATTCTTTCTGCACACAATACTATCATGTAACCAAACTGGTTAAAAATTTCCAACCCTTCCAGCCACAGGTTCCAACCCTTCAACAAGCTAAGAAACACAACTTCTCCAGTAAGGTAAGCAACTCACCAAGATTCAGATTCAACAAACACTTCCCTCTCTCCCCTGGGAACTCAACACAATGGATACCATTGCTTCCTAAGGATAGAGGATTGATCTAGGTGGATATTAGTGGCCACCCACCTATTCCACGAGCTCGAAAAACAATTTTCCATCTTGGCATTTTTTCGGCGATTTTTCGAGTTCAAAACTTTTGGGTCTGTTTTGAGGACCTCAATGAAGTTTTTTGGGGATATGGGGCCCAGGTGACTACTTAAGGTCGTACATAGTCAAGTCAAAAATCGTTCTTCTCGGTTATACATTTCCAATGGTGTATCGAGTGCCCCAAACGAAGATCGTATGCAAAAGTTACACCCCCGAGAATTTGACATATCAACTACCCCCATCGGGGCCCATAAACCTTTTGGATTGTCATCTTCCAGGGTTATGGTTTTGTATTTTAATTATGTTAAAAGGGCCTTTGGAGCCTCATTGTAACTATCATCTTCTTGCAAATACGAGTAGCCATTACATCTCTTCTAAGAGATAAGTTGTCACCATTCAAGCGAGTCTTTCACTCTGTATTTTTACAATTTTGTACATTTCGCACATTAATGTACATACTTCACACATTTATGCACATGTATTTTTACAGTTTTGTATCTTTGTGTTTATATCTCTAATATATTTATGTTATAATGTTGAATATCTGATACATCTCTATACATTTCGTTATTATATCTCTTCTCTCATTTCGTGCCGAAAATAATCTGGATCAGTCGTTGGATTAGAAGAAGGATAGGTGTCATTGTCCAAGGTGTACTCTTCTACCTCCAAAAGCTACAATCATCATCCGGTGCATGGGCCATGGAATCCAATCTGTGGGATTCTTTCCCCAATGAAGGCCCAAGCTGGGCTTGTTCCTTCAAAATGTCCATCAACAAGGTCCTGCAAAGACAAACAAGTGTGCCCTCCAAGGATCTCAATTCAAAGCATCATGGCAAGTAAAATCAAATTTAATATAAGATCCATACGATCATGTACATCAAAAAATACCTGTAACACCCTGTTTCCCCCAAATTTGTAATTAATCCTAATACAGGAATTACCATGCTAAAGCATGATGAAAATGTAAATAACATTATGAATTTATATTACAGAACTACTGAGAGGGGATTAGCGGAAAACAGACCATGATGGTGGTGGAGGGCACCTTGAAAAAGGGGCGTTAACTTCCACTGAGAATTTAATACCGTATGGTGGCGTTAACTTCTATCGAGAATTTAATACCGTATTTGAACTCCACTAGCCCAGAGAACCAAAAAGCGGCTCGCTAGCCCTCAAATAAATGCCCTTGCAGGTCGGTAGGTTGATGGTTTGATGAGGGATGGGAGGTGAAACGCCCATCCATAGAGCCATCGCGACTAACCAACGCTGAGGGAAATCGCGTTACATGCAACCTCGCGAAGAGGATAAGGCGCATATCGGAACGCATTGACTGGCAGACGCGAGGGGAACTCTGCAATTTTTACGCAGAGTGAGTGATCGCAGAGGAAGGATTGCAACCTCCGCTAATCGGCGTACGAGACGCAGGCTCTAACATCGCGGGTTCTAAGTGGCTAGTGGTAAATCCAAAGAGGAGTCGCCACGCCTACCGGGCTATGGAAACGGCACCCTCTGCCAGCTGTTTCATTGCTAAAGCTTATTTTGATAAGTATTTTTCTTATATTATGCTTGATTATATGCCGCCACATATGTTCATAGACTTGTATAATTGTAATTATCTCCAAGAATATCCGCAAAGAATTGATAATGAGGAGTAGCATGGGTTCATAGAGTCGCGGAAATTGTAAATGGTTTCAAATTACGTGAATGTTCGCTAGTGCTATGGTAATGAATGAGTTGATATATGCTTAACATGGAGGAAACCGTGGTTCTCGAATGATGTTGATAGATGAATCTAATCATGCCCACCCACTCTCGGGAAGTTGTCTTCATTTATCTGCTTCTGGGAATGCCTCGGTAGGGATCTCTTTACAGAGATTTCCCCCTTGGAAAAGGTTCACCAAGGACCCAGAAAAAGGACTCGAACGCACATCGTACCTTTATTAACCCCTTCGCATTGCGAGAAACGATCATGCGTTAAGGTTCTAGGATAGTACGTTATGATGTAGCAAGCTTCCATCGGATGAGACCAGTCGGAGGACCCATAGTCGTCACGACCATTAGATTGACGTGGAGTAATGAAGGCGCTACATACCTTGGCCCCTTTGTCCTCTACCATTAGAAAGTAACGCGAAATTGGGTAGCGTAAACCCTAAGACCCAAAGAATCCAATCTAGGCCATTAGATATCGTCCACTAATTCGTCACCGCTGGATCTCGAGAAGATGCACCGATTTAAAACCCTAGTGTGCGAGAACTCGACCTAGCCAAGATCCCGCAAGTAGACACACGTGGTCGGGCCGCCGGAGGCGTCGGGATTTTTACTATCTGAGATTTGGGGAGTATAAAACCTACCTATTGGAATCACGACACGATTTCCGGATCAGATCCGGGTCATTCATTGTTCGAGGACGGTGTCGAGGATCCCGTGAGTCGCGGATCGAAATCGGAGTTCTCGAGGACATGAGAACCGTGACATCATAAGTCCCGAACCCCGAATTAATCCAATCGGGCCCATCCGCGAGGACAGTGGCAAAGGATCGGCGCACAATGGGGACGCTTTTGTTTATCGGATTTTCACAGGCGGAAATTGTGTAACTGGAGATCGTGATCCGCGATCTCCGGAGCAGATCCGAACCGCCCAAACGTTAGGACATCGCATGCAGAGATCCTGAAGTCGGAGTTCGAAAAATCGGGAATCGGTGTATCGAGGATTTCGAGGACATGAAACCCTTGCATTACAAAACTGCGATATGTGAAATCCTGATATCATCATGAGTCGTTGATACAAGGTACACGTGGCAAAGGATCCCGAAGAGTCGAGATTCGTGAATCGGGGTTCCCCGAGACAAGAGATTTGTGTACAAGAAAATCGCGATACGACCGGCTACAATCGACCGGCCCATCATTTGAGGGACGTCACGCTGATCTTACCATAGTCTATTCCGCATATCTGTGGTTTACTAATGCAAGGAACTCTTTCCATACGAAATCACGAACCGAAACCCCGATGAGTGGGGAGCCACCGCCAAAACCCAATTAGCCGAGGAGGATCTGAGTCAGAGAAGCGGGACGCGTATCAAGCACCCGAGAGAATCGAATCGGATATCATGAAATCCGCGCCATGTGTTTTAATATCGCGAAATGCCAAACTCCCCGATGGAGGGTTATAATTACCGTAGTCATATGATAAGTAGCTCACGGACATGGTATAGCCGCGATAGCCAATGGGCTGGCCGAGTCCAGGGACTTGTGCATCCTGAATTTTAGAGGCGCCAAACCTCGACAAGCATTAAGACTGTGGTCTTGCTTAACGCCGTGGTCGCATTGACCAGGACTTAGTTCTGAAACCACGCTTAAGAGCAATACCTGGGGATCGAGGATCTGGAGTTCCTCAATACATGTGCACCTCGCACCACAAACTCCAAAACCTCGACGAGAAGTTGACTATGGTCATATAGAGGAACCGGCCATGCGATCCAAGGTTGAAATTTCGGCAAGTTGAGGCAACCAAGGAGTGAACAAGAGACCGGTGATCGGTGATTGAAGTTGTCAAGACATCATGGGTGTCAAAACTCGATAGAAGGAACCCCGAATCACGATATTGAACCAAGGATTGGCACCTCGCTAATGAGGGTTTCTAGAGATTCACCATTGTGGGAGATTAACCCAAAAATTTTAAAAATTGATAGTGGGTGTGTTACAAAGTGGTATCGAAAGCATGGTTACAACATCACCGCTTTGGGCTCGTGCACGGTACGAAGATATGGCGGTCCGCCTTCTTTAAGGAGAAGGACCTAATGACACCACAATTTGAAACTTCTATAACCCTTCCTAAAATGTCAAGCACTCTTATAGGAGTAGGGATACACTAATCATTGTCATTGATAATATTTGAGTGCAAATAATGAGGTGGAATGAATTTAGCTATGAAGCTGCACGAGCCTGCAATGACATGAACTCAATTATTTTGTCTTAGCATAACAATGACTACCTACCTTCAAAATTGTGCGTAGAGTCTCTCTATGTTAAGATGCTGTTTTCGAGCTGTAAGGATTAGTACCCAAAGGGAAGAACCCTCCATGGTTTGGGAAATCTAGTAAGAACTGGTAGGATCCTTAGAAATCTATGACCACTGTATCATTAAGAAACTAAACCCCGAACATATAATTCCTCATGAATGAGGACTAGTGAAAGTATGTAAGGTCAAATTTATCTAACTTATAATGGTCGAACCAACAATGAGGATACCTCGTTTGAGGAGTCCTCGGATTATTGTTAATTCTAAGAGTGACCTCATATCGTTAAAGAGAGGGTAACACCTGCATGAGTTGGACCAGCGGTGATTTATCCGTCGGAACCTAATAAGCTCGGTATGAATAATATCCATAGATTGGAATCAACGAGTCGCTGATCTTAGCCGGTAGTTTCATTTATAAAGGAAATGGAAGCTCAGACTTCCCAAGGTCGCGCCAGTAAATCAATCGACGGACCGCACTGACGTCGGAGATCCGACCGTGGGGACCCAGATTGTCGTCCGTGATATAATAGAAGTTGAAAACGAGCAAAGCCGCTGACCACTCGGGATTCATTGGAATATGGGACTCGACGCTGTCCGAATGGATCCCAGGTTCGAAGCGTCATATGGATGAAAGAGCCGAGAAAACCTTAACCTCAGTCTTTCAGGTTTTCAGATTTCAGGAGTCAGGGAAAACAAAGTTCCTTGCAATCTGAATCAAAATCGCGAAATGCGAATCACCCTCCTTAAGTTTGGATCGTGGTCACCGTCGGTGGTCGGGTGAGGAGAGGGTGTAAGCCAAGATGATGAAAAGTACGAGTTTAATGCACCGAAGAGCTTCCTATTAAGAAGCTTGATAACCATACCAGCGCGAACATTACATAGAACGCAAAAGTAATGTACATGTGTGATATAGAGTATCAATATACCACAGCCCAACATGATGGTCTCCATGAATGAACTGAGGCAAGACTTACACTTGCCAAAATTGAAATGAATAACACCATGGATGGCCGGTTGACCTGCTCAAGTGAGTCGCGGAAGGATATGCCTTGAAGGATAGCTTAAAGGGGATGTACCCATATCCCTAGGAAAAATCCAATGCAATTAAATGAAAGAGTAAACGAAAGTAAAGGATACTTTGTTGTCGAAGGCTAATAAGAGGCAAATGTTTATGCTTTTGCATATCACAATGAGAAGGATTGTGAATAAATCATGAGATGAGTAATTTAAAATGGAGATGTATGTAGGCTATGAAACATAACTATGATAGCTACATGAAGACTTAGGATTAGGAAAGTGGTTAAGTATTTCATAGATGTAAGTTAACAAAGATGCATGCTGATATTCCTTAAGGGAATATTTGGTAGACCACCAAAAAGTTAACTCGAGGTTGAGGCCATCATTGATGGATCCGCAATCTAGGAAGTTGCAGCCAAGGAGTTCCCCAGCGGAGGAACTGGGGATAAGGTCTCGCCGAGGAACAGAGTCACACCGATAATTGTTGAAGGATCGACAATGGGTCACAGGTTCTGCCTACGTATAAGAATCTCGGATTACATTTTGAAAAAAAAATAAAAAATATCATGTGAAGTGCAATAGAAGACTAATAACCGAATATTGACCATTCGATAACCTAATGGAAGTGTGTGGGATGCACATGTTCCTGAATCATTAAGAACAAAGAGCTGCTACTAAAGCATGATTGAAGTATCTTGAGAGTTAGGATGGGCTTCCTAACTGAGGTTGCTCAAGAAAAGAGCAATTGTGGAAACCAGTATAGTAAGAGGTCAGAACCCCCCAGTATGATTAATCGAATAAATGAGTACGCGAATTGATACAAATTTTGGTAAAGCCGTGGATAAGGAAAGGCAAAGGAAGCTCAGAGATAACTCTTCTGATCAAGTGAAAATCCCCAGCGATGAAAGAATTGGAAGAAGTGGAGAGGCCTCAATTCTTTCTTCGACTATGCATCACGTTAGGGTTGGTGTCCAAAGGATCGATGAACGAAATGATTTGACACCATAATAATGATGGTTGGAATGAAATGATTGAGAACTCGCTGTTTCACTCATGAAACATTAAGGATAATGTGATGAAAGTGCATATCGATATGCTAGACATGCCTGAAATGTTTTTATTAAAACGCTATGATATTTGTATTTCAATTTCATGACCGTTAATATGCTTATGGTGTATGTCATGTGTAGAAAGGAATAATATTAGAACTTATTGAGGAAGACATTGCTAATAATGAACAACCTCAAGCAGAGGGTGACCGTGGAAAGGTCAGGTCTAAAGGTTGCCGAAAGGACCTGAAACTCAAAGTACTACCGATAAAGTAGAGGATGAAAGAGTGCAAGTTACCAAGAACAGTATAGCAGAGCTCAAGTTCGTGGCATTGTGGCATGAAGGGATTTGCAAGAACCCTTCCAAATACTTATTATTGCATGCTATACCTAAAATTTGAAAGGGCAGTTGTATGCCTTGGATACCCGAGTAGGGTAATTCAAAGAGGATGACCTGAATAATGGAAACATGAACCTATGGTACTAAAATACCGATTGTAACCTTCATAATAATTCATGAACTAATATTTCATGAACACGAGGACCAATCAAGGAACGATTGAAAACAAAAGTGCTCATGCATAGCACGTTGCTTGGAATTACTTCTCAGAAATGCATGTTTGCATAAAAGAGAAACAATGGATTTATCCTTGAGGAAGGAGGACCTTCCAACATTTTTACTCATGTGGTAAATGTGTTAGAGAGAATCAAATTTGGGTGGCTATGAGGCAACTGGTATTAATGAAGGCACAATGCACGGGCGCATTCATGCGTAACTTTTAAGTTTAATATGTACCAATTTAGTCGATCAGCCCATGGCAGAAGGACTCGGTTGAAAGAATGAATGAAGCTAGTAAAACCATATATGAGGAGAGGATCGGTTAACCCCCAACAATCTCACGAGACCAAGAACCAGACTGGGGCATGACAAACTTGAAATCCATGCAAGAATGTATTGGGTATGAATGTGGCCATGATAAGTGGGCAATACTAGTTAAAACCCTTTAAAATGGTGAATTACGCTTGAATATATATATATATATATATACACATGTACATAGAGGATCTAACAATTTGTCATCGACGAGGAATGAATTGCAGAAACAAAGAGTCAGCGAATATGGCAAGAAGGTGTCTTACAGGAAAGACTCCATTGAACAATACAAACCGCAAAGAAATGGTATTCTTTAGGAAGTAATTTAATCACAGCATGCACGATTCTAAGATTGTTATGACGATGTGGTAAAGGTACTAAAATGTATATGCATGAAAAAGATAACAAGTTGTTTGTCCGAATGAAGTTGAAAGTGCAGAAGCAAAAGGGGGTCTTGGATACATAGGCAAGTCTTACAATGAAGTCCAATTGTTCACGAAATAAACCATTGCAGAGGAAAGTCCCATATTATGAATTTGGTTCCCTGTATGAATAAAGGAAAACAAATTGGTGAGAATGGACAAAATCAGGTGATGTGTCGGTAAATACAATTTTGAAAGATAGAATTAATAATGATGTCTCATGAATTTTATATACCCGTGATAGCTGTGTGAGAAGAAAATACGTGTTCAGAAAGGAACAATTGAGGCTGTCAAAACTGAAGAAGATAAACATGACTACTACTAAGCCATGAAAACCCCATGATGAACATGATCACTTGAAATAAAATTGTGTTGAGGGAACACCAAATGAGGGACGCTTACAGAAAGCAAGTCCGAGGGACTGACCAGAGGGATTCGAAGAGTTCTGGGAAATTCCTTCCGTATGAAAACTTTGGCGTATACATTGATCACCGAGGGACCAGAGCACGCTGAAGGATGCCTGAGCCTGGGCCTGTATGGTGAGTGATCGAAAGGAAGAGGAGACCTTACTAATTTGTGAAAACTGATAATGCGACAATGGGTAGTTTTCCTCAAAAGGAAAATACCTTTGGAAAGAAAAGATGAAATTACGATGGCTCTTGTGAGCTATTGAGTTGGAATTAAGAATCCAACAGGTACGTCAGGGAGAACAATGAGCATGATAACAACATTACTATGCAGACACAAATCCACGCATCTACGTGATAAGTACACCAGAGCGAAATTTTCCTTTCTTTGAAATTTGATCATCAGTAAGATGTTTTTGCACCAAATTGTGAGTTAATGTGCTTGTTGTCCAGAATTATTGAAGGAAGATGACGAAGATCAAGACGCCTGAGTAATGTAATAAGAAAGTCATGACAGTAAGTTTGAGAAAGAACACCCAGGATCTTGTTCCTTAAGGAGGGAATTGCAACAATCAAGCTTCCCCAAATTTGTAATTAATCCTAATATTGTGAATTCACTACGCTCAAGCATGATGAAAATGTAAATAACATTATGAATCTATATCATTACGTAATCCCACGAGAGGATGTGCTAAAGAGACCACGATGGTGGTGGAGGGCACCTTGAAAAAGGGGCTTAACTTCCACCGAGAATTCTATCAATCAGATTTGACCTTAATCGCCCTGAGAACTGTAAAAAGCTGCCTGCCAGCCTGAAATAAATGCGTTGCAGGCGGGTAGGTTGATGGTTTGATGAGGGATGGGGAGGTGAACCGCCCATCCGTAGAGCCATCATGAATCAGTAATCGTACACACGCAACCTCGCTGAAAGAGGATACATGCATATCGGAACGATTGACTCCGGCAGCATTACCTAGGGGAACTCTGGCAATTTCACGCAGAGGAGTGATAGCAGAGGAAGGATTGCAACCTTCACCCCGGCACCGAAGACAGAGATCACAGGTCTCTAACATCGTGAACTTCAACTCGGGTGTATAGGTGGTAAATCCGAGTCTCTACCACGGTTATGGAAACGAAAATCTCCTCTCCCGCCAGCTTGCTTCCCATTGCTGAAGTTATTTTGATAAGCATTTTGGTTTATACAGCTTGATTTATACGTCACATGTTCATAGACTCTGTATAATTGTAATACCGTGTAAGAATGTCTGTGCAGAATTGATAATGAGGAGTAGTTTTTGGCTCATAGAGCTGTGAAATTGCAAATGGTTTCAGCATGTGAATGTCCGCCTAGTGCTTGATATGAATGAGTCGATATATGCCAACACCGAGGAATCCGTGCTTGACTTACGTTGATAGATGAATCTAATCATGCCCGCTCGCTCTTCTGAAGTTGGTTCCTCTTTACCCGCTCCTGAATGTTCTCGTAGGGAATCTCTTCACAAGAGATTTCCTTGGAAAGGTTCAACAACAAGGACCCGCATTGACTCCGAACGCATCGTGCCTTATTAACCCCGCCAGACGAGGAGAAACGATCATGTTAAGGTTCTAGGATAGTAATGTTGCGAGATGAAGTAAGTCGACGGATGAGATCTCTTCGGAGGACCCATAGTCATTCACTCACCATTAGATTGATCTGAGTAACGGCTACATACCTTGACCTTTGTCCCCATCATTGTGAGCAACGCGGAATTGGGTAGCGAACCTCTAAGACCCAAAGGAACGCATCTAGGCCGTTAGATATCGGTCCACCATCTGGCCACCGCTGGATCTCGAGAAGATGCTACCGAGTTAAACCCTTAGTGTGAGAACTGGATCCAGCCGCTGATCCCTACAGTGACACGTGTCAAGCCAGAGGCGTCGAGATTTTTACTATTGGAGATTGGGGAGTATAAAACCATTACACATCGGAATCACGATACGCGATTTCCCGACGCGATCTGAGCTGTCTGTTTACACGGGACAGGTGTCAGAGATAGGACGAAAGTCGCGGATCGGGAAATTGGAGTTCTCAAGGCTATGAGAACCATGACATCATAAGTCCCAAAACCCGAGAATCAATCCCGACCGTCCGTCTGCGAGGACAGATGGCAAAGGATCGAGCGTCATTTCACGCTTTGGTTTCATTGGAGCTTCACAGGCGGAGATTGTGTAACAGGAGATCAAATAACCGCTAACTCCGGGATAGATCCTCGGGAACTGCCCAAACAAAGCAGGACACGCGGGCGAGATCCCGCAAAAGCTCTGAGTTCGAAAACGAATCTGGTGTATCGGGGATTTCAAGACATGAAACCCTTACATTACAAACCGCGATATGCAAAATCCCGACATCATCAGCGCGAGCCGCCGATATCGGGACACGTGGCAAAGGATCCCGGCATTCCGGGAGATCTGGAATCGGGTTCTGACAAGAGATTTAGGCACAAGGAAATCGCGATACGCTATTCTCCGATACAATCAGGACCACCCATCATTTGAGGGACGCGTGCCAATGGATATAACATAGTCGGGGTTCAGCATACCAGGGTTTACGAATGCAAGGAAATATTTCCATACAGAATCGCGAACCACGAAACCCCATGAGGGAGCAACACAAACCTACCTAGCTGAGGAGGACGGAGTCAGAGGAAGCGACGCTGTCAAGCACCCGAGAATCTGGGACCTGGATATCGCTGCAGTCCCCGTACATGTGTTTTAATATCGTGAAATGCCAAACCCCATGGAGGGTTGATACCAATGTAGCCTAAGGATAAGTAGTCATATGACTATGGTATAGCCAAAGGCTATCCAAAGGTAAGTACATTGAGTCCGTGGGACTGCAGAAGCGCCATGACATTGAGGCGCCAACCCGGCTGGGCATTAATACTGTGGTCTTGCGAACGTCGTAGTCGTATTGACCAGGACTTATCCTGGAAAACCAATGTGCTAAGAGCACATCGGGGATCAGAGGACCGGGAGTTCAATACATGTGCACCTCGCACCACAAACCAAAACCCCGACGAAGTCAGCTTAATGGTCATATAGGACCTTGGCCATGCGGATCCAAGAAGGGCGGGGCTGGAGGCAAACTAAGAGTGAACAAGAGACCTATGATCTAAGTGATTGAAGTTGTCAAGATCATGGGTTTCCCAAAACCTCGATACAATCCCGAATCCCGGAGCATGAACTGTGGGATTCTGGCTAATGTAGGCTTCGGGGATTTCACTATGGGAGATTAACCCAAAATTTTAAAATTATAGTGGGTGTGTTACAATACCTCATCAAACTAAACAAGTTCTCAAAGACCCCATGCACTTTTCCAAGCTTAGGTATGGGAGGGTTGACAAGGTGACCCACAAGTGACTCATTCCTCGTCAGAGTGTTTCTGTGACCCTCTCTAAGCCATGTGTGGAGAAATGTGAAATGATCGGGGAAATACTTTATAGTAATGGGGTTCATGACATACAAGGTTTCATAGTTTCTCATTTATGATTGCCTTTGCAGAGGGTGTGTTGCACCTTCTGCTTTCACTTCCATCCTTTTTCCAAGCCTAGTTATTGTCATTAATTAGTTAAGGTCTAGAACAACTGGTACTCCCTATGGGTAAAATAAATCTTGGGGGAAAGAACCACAATATCACTTGAAGGAGAGGTACATAGTGCCATAGGGGTAAAATCAAGCTTGTAACGCACTTGTGTAGACCCCTCAACAAGGGGACATTTTATAATATGTGTATTTTATTTGCGTGTCTTTGATTTTTTAGGAGAAACATTTCACTGTGTTCTTGAGACCTATGTGGGAGAGCATATGGAAGGTTATGATTTGGATTTTATATTTTTCCAGTTGGTTATCTTTACCTCTGACTTTAGCCCCTTCTTCATAAATGAGGGAAAATCCTCTTGGTTCAAGAGACACCTAAAATACAAAAACATGCTACCTGAGATGAGAGGATGAAGTATGGAAATGATAAGTATGATCTGAATGGCACGATGTCTTATCAAGGGGACCTCCCAAGAACCCATCCCTAAGGGTGACCACTTATTAGGGCACAATGTCAACCACCAGGAAACAAGGCAGATAATAATTTGAAGACGCTACATAATCAAAAGCAGCTTTAAAATGCAACATACCAAATGATTCAAATATTAGTGACACTTACCACAATAATTGACTTGTACCCTCATGTGGAGCAAGACCCATTGTCTTCTCTGAATAAATTTGATGTGGTGAACACCATCATGATGAACTGAGGTGGTGTGGAGGTGTGTGTGTCTCTATCTGTGTGTGTGTGTGGACTTGTCACCCATACATCTCTAGTAATCTATGTCTCCAAGTAACCCGGGAGGGCCTCGAGATCATCTCCTTTAGATATCCCTTGTGAATTGGGATAACATCCATCTCTTTCCTTCGTGTGGACATAAAATCACTGTAGAGTGCATGAGAACCTTATCATATCTTACTTAGACATGTGCCTACATTGAAACATAAAACCATAAAATCGAGGTTGGTTTCACTCAACCCTTGTCCATATAATAAAAAATCCAAAAACTTCAAGATTGACAACTAATCTATAAAAGAAAAGTTTTAGCATTTTTCAAAATTCCTAAACTAATATATAATATGATGAAATCAATATGCAAGTAGAGAAAAATGAAACAAGTTTTGTACTAAGCTATTATGATAAATCGAGATGAAAATGAAAGAAAGATGGTCAGCCATTTCTACCTAGTGGCCCTCAAGATTAGAACCTGAATGTCGAAGTCATACAACCATTGCAACTAGTTGATCATCTCATCAAGGTATCTCCCCTGTGCTTAACTTCATGTAGTAAAACAAAGATAAGTCTAGCATAAAATAGTCATAAGAATAATTAAGCATGTAATTAATCATAGAAATCAACTCATGGAGATGGGTGGTGTTATCCGCTCTCACTTGATCATGAGAGGGCAAGCTTAGGGCATCATCAAGTTATTGAAATGGTATTTTATAAAGGTTTTGAATATGATTTAGAAATGGTTGAAATTTGGTTCAAAGATACAATAAGGATATAATGCTCAATGTACAAAGACAAATAAACATCTCACTAGATTAGTAAATGACAGACAATTTGATCAATCATATGGTAAAGTGCAATGAAGAGAAATATATATGAGTTTTCAGCTTATCCACTCACATGATTTCATTCCAAAATATCATTAAGAAAAAAGAACATGGTACTTGAAAGAAACTCTTAGTTATGAACAATTTAAACAACAAAATTTTCATTGTATTAGTCACAACAAAGATATCATATGCTTATCAACAGATAAAAATGCATCCAAGTAAGAAAAGAAGAAGATAATAACATGAAAAGAATTTTTGACAATCAAAATGCCTTTTCCATTTAGTGCCAATATTAAATTATTGTCTTTACCTCACAGAGGAGTCTTCAGAAAAAATAACCCTTGATTCCCCAACTGATCGACCCTCTTTCAGTCCTTTCAATGTATTTTTAAACCCAAAGATTATTCTTGAAGATCCTATTTTTCATATTACAATTTTAGATAGGATACTATCAAATGGTTATTTTCTAGGAGAGAAATATTCATACAAATATTTCTAATGCTTATAATGCAATCTTCCTTAACAACTAATATGAATATAGACTAGATGATAGTTTAATGAAGCTTTCCAAATCCCACAAAAAGGAATAAAATTGTTGTTGAGCTGATTGACCTGAGATGCAAAAAGTTCTATTTGAATAGAATATTGTTAACCAAAAATTCCCATCCTCATTATCTTGGTAATAGCCTCAGGCAAGTTAAAACTGTGGAAGGCCTTATTAGAGCTTTCATTGTATGATAATCACAAAATCTCTGGTATCCCTCTATTTTGGTTTAGTTTTTAACACCACATTATTCCAATATAGTTTTATGTTTGACTCTCTTACCTCCTTTAGTAGGACCTTTTGATCTTTCCTCTTCTTTATGCCTCAGAGGCCTTCTCGTTTTTTCATTCCATTTCTCTACTAAGGACTTTTCTTGCCTCAACTTCGTAATAATACCCTGCAACTCTTTTAACATGTCTTTCTCTTTTCCATCATGAACTCGATGCCTTCTCACTGGAGCAGTGTAGATCAATATATGGAGGTTTGGTTTTTCTTAATTTAATTTCATATTTCAAGGATAACCTAGTGCTAAGTTCCTCTTCTTCAGTTTGATTCTCTAGTTTATGGAACATCATGTAGTTGTTTTATTTCTAGAAAGAAATCACTTTCCAATTTAACATCATCGTCAATTACATATGTGCCTTTAAGTGTAGTTTCGGGGATTGAAATTGACCTTTTGGTTGCCCTAGTTACAAGCCCCTTCAACCAGATGCAATTTTTTTCCTTTCTCATGTTTTTTCCTCATTTCTTTAGATTCCTCCTTTAACCTGTGTGAAGAAGATGCAAGGTTCTGTCTTTCAACTTCCTCCATAGTGTCTTTTGAATAGTCTTCAATAATAATTAGGTTTTCCTTATTGATAGAAGGATGAAACAAAACCTTTGAGTTCAACCTAAATTTGTTTGTAGCCCTGTAGTAGCTCTTTAGGGTAGTTAGACACAAGTTCCTTTTTCTTGCTCATTTTCTTACCCTCTGCAACCTTTTTTCCACTAGACCATTTCTTCTTCTTGGTTGGTCTTTTGACTAGGTTTGCAGTATAGTCTTCAGGTTCATCAAGTTCCTCCTTAATGTCTTTATCAGTTTGGACATCAATTTCTTTATCAAGTTTAAGTTTTTTACCTCGACTTGTAGTGATCTTCTCTCATTAGGCTCCACCTCTAGGAAAATCTCAATTGCATGTTGTATCCGTAATTTTCTCCACTAGAATGAGTCACCCCGGCCTAGGGACCTCTCACAAAAGCATCGCTGGTTTGAGAGTCTTTACCTTTCCGTTTCTTTCCTAGCAATTTTAGACCTAGGTTCCTATTGTTTAGGTTTTAATGATTGAATTAACTAGTCCCAAGACCTTTGAACCTCACTTAAAGCATTGAGTACCAATGTTTTAATCAATCCTTAGTGAAAAATACTTTTTATTTGTTGTTTCGGGATGTGACTGAATCCTATTAGACATCTTAGATAGGATTTTCAATAAGAAACAGGGCAGATTGAGAGGATAGTCACCATTCACATGATTAATAATCTAATATGATAAAGGTTAACTAGAGAAAAATGTCCCTCGTATGTGATGTATCTATGAATAATAATGAGGGTGGTTTTCCATTCCTTCTTCACCCAACTTTGTGGGATGCCTTGGCTCCAATTAGGATTTTGTCTTTATGGGATCAAGAATTGGTTAACAAACTCCATTACTAATGTTTATTTCTTCCACCGCCTCTCTTAGTATATTGGTAACCTACATGTTGTTTCTATGGAGTTCTCTGTCACGTGTATGAGGAGTCTACCTAATAACTGTTTAATAATATATCAAAAAATTACATGAGAAGATAATGTTCCAAGCCATTATGATCCATGAAATGTTGAGAAGAACAACTACCAGACATCTTTAAACTTATGTGCCATCTGAGGGTAATATTCAAGTAATTCACTCCCCTTTGGCTCTAACCTAGTTATCTACCCATTCTTCTTTGGTGACATGACACTGATAAAACTCTGTTGAATATTTCTAAGAATGTTTAGGGTTCGATCACCAACTTTTGAAAATTATCGAAGTCTGGGAGATATTATTTTACCTATAGAGCATGCATGAAATAATATACATACTAAAAATATATAGATCATGATTTCATACATTGAGAATGATAATCGGGAATGGTGATTTGATATCAGACTGACACGTACAACTCGATCCTTCGAATGAGTTGTCATCACTGCAAAATATGACCTAATATAGACCAAATGAGATATGTAGATCCTCTGACAATAATTTAAGATGTTTGACACGATCTCGGGAATATGGCACATACACAACTATAATTACTCCTGGCACTGCAAGAATAGCACTATTCTTGTAGCGCCCTTTCCACTTTGGCAATTTTGAAATTTTAAACGAGCCAAAAGGACATGTGATGTGATGGAAAGAATCTATCATATCATATACTAAGTTTTAATTACTTCAAAATATTTAAAGCGTGTAGGAAAAGAATGGAAGCATACTTTCAAGCCAAGAAATGGAAAAAAACAAAGTTTAATAAAAATCATGAAAAAGGGGTAGAATAGGGATTAAGGAAATCCAATAGTCAAAAACAAAGTTAAGGACTAACAGGTGGGAGGGAAAAAATCTTGGTGGAGAGAATGGACACAAGCCTGATCAATCCATCTCTGAATCGAGCTACCACGTATAGACGATGGGTCATCTTCATATTCACTTAGAAAATCACTGCTCCCTAAAGGTTGAGAAAATATAAGAGATCCCAAGAAACCCTTATGATTCCCTGGAGAAGAGGAAACAGGATAAGGGATGACCTCAGGTCCTAAAAATGAATCTTTTCCCACATCCAAAATATTTTTCTTCTTCATTTGCAAATCCTTCTGAAGGGCCCCAAGATGAAAACATTGTCACTCTGTGGTATGAGTCTTTTACTACTATGGAATGGACACGTACTGGTATCCATCTAAATCTAGGGGAGAAAGTGGATAAAAGTTTTCATAGAACAAATATGTATCCTCAAAAGGATATGCATCACAACTCCCAAAGGATGACTGAATATCACCCTGAGTATGTTGCGACAAGTCATCCTCAAAGGGATGGAACAAATATGTAACCATATCATCATCAGGATTCTAAACATATGAATCATATACGCATGAAGACCATTCCTCTAAAGAAGACAACTCAAACTATTTTTTTTTAGAGCTACCTTCAACGTCGTAAACATGATATCCATCCAAAATAATGCAACCAGCACCCCATCTATGTCTCCCAACATGTATGAAATCATCAATATGTTGATCAACCACATCAAAAGGGTCTTCCACGTGATCATCTGTGTCACTTATGTTGATCATATCTTCATCTTCATGTGTAGGAGGAAGGTGAGGCAAGATAACTTTGCCTTCATCAAGTGAGATAATGGACATTGATGTCTCATCTAGGTCTTCATCATTGAGATATTCTTGGCAAATTTATTCATGGATCTATTATTTAAACACTTCTTTTGCAGTGGGTGAATGATACTCTTCTTTAGTTTTTCATTCCTCACCTATTGTCTCGTCATCCACCAGAAAAACTTCTCTGCAAATAGTGTCTTTTAGCTCTTGGAAAGTATCTTGCAAATTCTAAGTAGCTAGCCAACAATGCCTGAGAAATTATTCAATGAGCTTTGTAGAAGATGGGATAATTTTCAGATCACATGAGTGTGTAATCCAATTCCTTTGAATTGATTCCAAAGAAGATACAAAATTTTTCATTAGCACATCTTCATGTAGCACATTTAAGCTTGAATCATACTTCATATAATTCACGACATGGGTGACTGTTAGAGCTGGATCACTAGTAAATTTAGGGAAACTTTCCCTCCACTTAGTAGAGCAATGATTTGGATATCCATAGATATTTTGAACATCAATAGAAGGGTACACCTTATGTAATGCCCATGGAAAGTCCCATGACACCATGGTTACATTGCTTAGGGTAACACCTTAATGGATTCGCCATATGAACTTTATGAAAATCTCATCAAAAATAGAAAAGCGAACTTCCCTCAAATGGAGTCATTAGGAAAGCTTATGTGAAATTAATTTGGGATCAAATCTTTCCAAAGTGTCGTTAGGGCATGAAAGAAGATTCAAAATCCTCCCCAACAATGATGCAAAAATGTTATCGCACAAATTGTAGGTTTGAAAAATCCCGACCCAATCCACGAGATGGTGATAACTGTGGGAGAGTTTACCCAATATCACCTTAGATAAACCCTCCCCTTGCTTTAGTGAAGGAGAAATCCTACACAAGGGGAAATCTTGGGTGATCCTAGGGGGAAATGAGATGAAAAGTGAGGTTTTGGAAGATCATTCCCCTATAGGTCAAACTATTAAGTGGAAAATGGCTTGGGAACAAGTCTCGGAGATGGTTAATGGTTTTCGAGTTCTTGAGTACCCACAGAAGATAGTTGTACCTGCCCGAGACCCAAGAAGATAAAAGTATACAAGATCAAAGATTAAGTGGACATGGAAGTTAAGATTGTTGTCCCAAACTACAGCAGTAAACAAGAGTATATATCAACAAGGAATAAAGCTAATTATTGTATATTTAACCACTCATAGCATCAAATATTTATTGAGAAATAAAGCATAAAACAAGTAGATTAGTTCCCAATACTTTAGCACTAACTTTAGTGGTATTAGAGGGTTGTTGTATGAAGTTTTCATAGTGTGTTTGTAACAACCGAGTGGTTGTAGAAAATATTTTCTATAAGAACAAGTTTCAACCATGAGAACAAGCAAGTACTTCGACCAAAATTTTACCAATTAGCAGTAGAATGATAGTAATGGCTCACTAGAAAATTTCCACACTGGTACATTTGGGTAAATTTTCGACGGTGTGTTCGTAGAAATTGCCACTTTATATTCTCAAAAAATGATAAACATTGGACCCCCTCAAACGTCGTTTCACGTGACGTTGATTTTCTGACAACATAGATATCGTCTTTGTTGCCACATTTCATGCAGACACGTGTCGTCTCAGACTTCACTGTCCAAGCCCACTATGGACGTCGCTATAGAGACACTGGTACATCTCACATGTGATGCTAAAGACTGCTGGTATTTCTATGTGTATGTTATATCAGAGATGTCTCACCTGCGACATTGACCCCATGACAACGACACTAGGAACGTCGGATGGTCGACGGAAGGTAATGTCAGTCTTTAGACGTGTATGTTATATCAATGATGTTCACCGGTGACGTTGAAGCCATGACATCGATGCTAGGGACGTTGAAAAACCGACGAGCGATAACTTCAGTCTTCAAATTTGTATGCTATATCAGTGGCGTCTCACCTACGATGTTGACGCCATGACAACGATGTTAGGGATGTCAGAAGACCGACATAAGGTAACATTGGTCTTCAAATGTGTATGATATATCAACAACGTCTCACCTGCGACGTTTATGCTATGGAAACAATGCTCGATACATCAGAAGATCGACAACCTGTAGGTGTTTTAAAAAATAAACAAACAAACAAAACGATATCAAAGAGGCGACAAAACATGACATTTGACAATTTCCTCCAATCTAGAATACAAGGTTCCATAATGGCTCTAAATATGAATACTTTATAGAAATAAATATCCAAGTGAAGTATGTCCAAGTCTATCACTAGATCTGTATTTGACTTCTCCATTGTCCTCATACCCTTGTAACAAAACATCCCATTAACAAAATTTAACAAAATAATAAAATCTAAAACAAAGTAATTTAACAAATCAATGAGTGAATAAGGAAGGAGAATGAAGGTAATACCTTGCAACCATACTAGCTTAAAACTTAATAATAACATTCAATAATCAATATGAGATCTCAAGCTTATGATCATCGATGGACATTTATTGAACTTCCTTTGAGTTAATATATTAGTTCCCCTCCACATATAATACATAATGGTGCTAACAACATTATAGAATCTAGTAAATTAAAAGATCGACATATGAAAAGATTACTCACTAAATCCATTTCTTTCCCACTCTCTCAAATTCATGAAGATTCTTCTCCCATATGTTTGATGATACAACAAACTAATCTAGCTTAGGTCGTTACAAATGAAAAGTAAGAAAACAACACAGGCTCAAGAAATGAAGGAAATAAAGTTTAAAAACCTTTGAGAAGATGCATGTAGTTCAATGTAATAATGTTTCATCAGCAAGCATTCCTTAACAATATCTTGGAAACTATTAAAAAAATAACTAGAAGGATTAAGAGATTTGAGACTTGCAACACACCATTCAAGCACTAGAAATGGTAACATATCCAAGCTAGATCATCCCAGAAAAGAAACACATTTCTCAGGGAGGCTATGAGCCAAAAAATGAAAGAAATGATTAACCCACTCCATAATGAATCAAAAGAGAACAATAACCAACCTCTTGAGTTTGCAATGAATCCAATAGATATCCAAGAAAGATGTTGATATGTTTTTTTATTATGCCAATGGATTATGAAGGCTAATGCATGATTCTTAAGGAAAAACTCATTTTCTCTCACCAAAATCAATTTCTAGAGATGTATATGATTACGACATGCTTCCTTGGTTATCAACAATGCTTCACCACATCTGAAAAACAACCTACAAGTAAATAATCTAGAGAAAGAAATAATGGGCAACGAAGAATGCAGAAAGACGTTAAGGAGAGAAATGCCTTTCCTCTTAAAAATAAAGAAGGAAAATGCATGCCAAAGAATGAAATTCCCTCCCAAACAATGAGTTTTATCCTTGGAAGGATAAATTTAGTAAAATGAATGCATAACTATTGTTTGGAGGATAAAATTCACTAGTTATTTCCTTTCCCATTCACCCCAGTGCATCCAACAATCTCTTTTGGTTTGTTGGGTGTTTTCCTTCCTTCGGTATGGTCTAGTGAAGTCTTAGAGAATAAAATGTGCAATGTCCCCTTGTGCAAGGAACAAGCTTGGTTACCCCAACAATTCATTCTCTCTCTTAATATATTTTAGTCCATTCGATGGTGTCTAGTGAAGTTTTAATAGACAAAAACACATTGTTGGTTTAATAAGGGTGAAACTTTTCTTATCTACTAGTGCACACTCCCTCTTTATGCATAACCATCCCTCAATTGGGTCCATCAAGGTACAATAGCCTAAAATTCATAGTTGGTCTTTCCAAGTAGCATCTCTACCTTCTTTGGTAGTGAAAATTACTTGTTTTTGGCCTTCAACGAGGTTCGGTGGGGTCTACATCAACAAAATGCATGGCTTCTCTCTAGGGAGTGTTCCTTCCTCTAGTAATTTTCACTAGCTTCTCTCTCCCAACTAGTGTTGCACATCCTCTAGTAGTGTATTTCTATTCCCATATATTTTCCACCTCCATGTTGAGTCTAGGGAAGGATTGAGAATGGATGTTATCTATTGGTTACCTTTCTTTTCTACCAAAGACTTTTTCCAAATGTGTGTAAGTTCTAGGAACCATTTCACTTTGTTGTGGGGTCTCATTGGGGCACTAAGTGATAGCTAGGTGAAATATAAGTGTATCCACACATTCGTCTTACTCAATTTCATACAAATTGACTAGATACATGGTCTATCTAGTTTCCCATTTATAAATGTTAAAATGATTTTAAAA
>SNQJ01S0044548.1:43730-55451 GCA_010110895.2 Picea sitchensis | reverse complement strand
ATGGGTTTCAAATCAACATCATAACATTAATTACATCATTAATCCCTTGAAAACAATGACAATAATTCCAACACCGGTACATGCCTAGTTGAGTGGAAGGAAATCATCGATATTGAGAAAGAAAATAACGAAACCGTCTATCTCGAAATCTGTTGAGTTGTGTTGAATATCCCACATCAACCCTCCCCAACTAGACCAAGAGCAGGTTCACTACCTTTGATTCCCACCTCATTTGTGCAGGTCAAACCAAAATAGAAGAAGCAAAGGGGTATTTTCCCATATATCACTAGTAGACAAAATCGGGGAATTTAATTGTCAATTCCTTGAATTGAATGAGAAAATGTGAGAACTGCAGAGGCCACATGTCATCCATCCCTACATGACCTATAACTTTTGTTGCAATATTAAATCTAGTTGGGTTGTGCACCATAGATTATTAAGATATATTAGAGGTGCTTGGAACCCTATTTTTAAACAAGGAACCTTGCCTTAGTGTTGATGTCACCTTAGCCATGTAATATGCTTCAGCATTTAGTTCCAATTTGATATGTTAGAAGAAAATTTTGTCAAAGTATAATGCAAGTCTCCTAATACGTCGAACTAGAGAATTTGTTTTTCTCCCCCGAGGATTGTCTTGTTCCTTAACAACTCTAATAACCAAAAATGAGTCTCCCAACATTTCCAATATTTTGATTCCTTCATCCTTGGGAATGACGAGGTTTCATCATAAGGAATAGGCTTCCAAAATATTCTTAGATATGTTCCCAAGCCCCAAAGCATAATTTACTATCTGATTTCCTTCAAGATCTTAAATAGTCGCCCCTGCTCCTACCACCCCTAGGTTGTTTTTGGAAGCTCCATCAAAGAAAATCATGTGAGAGTGTTGTTGAGTATTCCAGGATAATAAATCCAATGGTTTCATCCTTATCATCCAATATGGTTTGCAAAGGTCCCTGTTTCACTTGGAAAGGGAGTTGTATTGAACTATATTGAATTGAGATACCCAGGAGTTTTATAAATTTTCCATCTCTTGATCCAGGGATTTAATCCTTTCTTGCATATTTTCATATAGTAATGAAACGATTTTAGTTGTTTTTTGAATTGGTTCACTCGTTTCAATATTGAAAATATTTTTATTCCTAGCAAGTCAGGTTTTCTAACATGTGAATTTTGGCAGCTCTTCCCATACCTTTAGTAGATTCACCTTATGCTTCAAATTCCCTTGATACATGGAATTCCATTGGGAAAACAATTTTTAGCAAGATTGATGCTACCTAAATCTATGACGAATACCCTATAACACATGTTCCCAGAATTCTTCATAGTCATTGCATTCAATAAATAAATAAATAAATGAGTAATTGTTTCTTCTATAGTGGTGCACAAAACGTGACTATGATGGGCCAGCTATTCCTATTTATTGAGATTATCTATAGTAAGAGTTTTCCCATGTGCCATAATCCAGCTAAAAATTTCGATCTTAGGTATCCTGTTACTACTCCAAATTTCCTTCCAAATTGAATCTTAGGGAGGAAATGGAGATGACTCCAGTTTTGCAAGATAGATATCCTTCACAGAGAAGGTCAAGTCCCCCCATCCCATTATATCCTTATCATTTGTATTTATAGGGGCACAACTAGACAACGCTTGAACAAAAATTATCACACAAGGGGAGCAAGCGGTTTTGGGGGTGCTCCAAGGTTCTAGCTAGTCTAGTTCCTAATGAATTCATCCTATTCTGAGATATCATATAGGGTCTGAAAATTATGAATTTCCATCCAAGACTTTAGAGGTGACAATTCTTCCTTGAGGGACAGTTTGGGATTCCCATCAATATTTTCCTCCCATATCTTGACCATTTTCCCATTTCCTGGCACCCAAGTGAGATTCTTTGTAATGAGGGGGATAGATTCTTTCAAAATATGTTGAATTGGGGATCCTTTAACCTATTTTAATGGGAGTTATACACATATTAACATGGATCCTTTGTATTTTTTTTCCATAGAACCTTTTTCTACCATTCCAATTTTTCAGAAATTATCCTCCACGACATATTTTCCCCCATTACCACATTCATCAATGTTGGGTCTCGTATTCCAAGTACTCCTTGATCCTTTGGGTTTCTGACCATTTTCCAATTGAAAAGACGATATTTTTTCTCCTTGGATCGACCTCATTTTCATATAAATTTCATGATATGCATTGAGATCTGATTCATGATGAATTGGGGTACCAAGAGGGTAGAGCATTGATAAAGGGGGAGGGATGATAACACTTCCTTGATTAGAAACACCCAAATGACTAGGTTGATCCATTGAGAGCCCCATTGATCAAATTTAGAGTTAAAGTTTTCTATAATATCATTCCAAACCTGAGAGGAGGATCTACTGAAGGAGATGGGGATACCCAAGTATTGAAAATAGGTCTAGTTCTCAGCCAAGGGAAACAAAAAAATTTCTAGAGATTTTTCACATAATCTGTAAATTCTTTTCCATCCATATATTTGACATTTCCTTCTATTTATAGAACCTCCAAAAGAATCTATAAAATTTCCCAATATTTATTTGAAACACGTGGATGTGATTTGGGAAGCTCCACCCATTAACAACATTTTGTTTGCAAATTGACAATGTTTTTTTTTAGTCCTCTTACCATATGCACCCCTGGAAGATTCCCCACTATCCTTTCAAATTCCAATTTGTGTCTTAAAGAGTCAGTCAAAAGGATAAAAAGTAAGGGTGACAAAGGACACCCTTGTCTCAACCCCCTACTACTCTGAAAAAAAGAGGAAGGTCAACTATTAATGAGGGGGGGGATCCACAACAAGCTAATGCATGAGGATACCCACTAAATAAAAGACAATATGAAACCAATTTTTTCCTGAAAAGAAATAGAATGCATGACAAGGTCAAAATCGTTCGCCATGTCCAACTTTATTACCATTCCTTTTTCCCCATTGCTTGACTAGAATGTATGGCTTCCTGCACTAAAACATTGTTATTGAAAATTTGTCTATTTTACATGAAGACACACTACTACATATGTTTTTGAAAAAATCCACCTTACCGTCGGACATTACCCATTATTTCTCAAAATTTCGTTATATTTTTTTCTTGGTCCCCCGACATTTGTTGGACCTACGACATAGTTTAGTATTCGTCGCATTTTCGAATTGTATTCGACGGTTTTCAATACTAATGACATCACCATTGTGACCAACCATTTCCCCATAGCCTACCTCTGTGGCACCTACGTGGCACTTCCATGTCAACAAATTTTTATGTCATAGGTGTGTTTGGCACCTAATTGGGCCTTAATTATGATAGCTAGAGGGATAAAAATGTTTGTCACAGGATTATTATTCCTGCATTGTCTCAATCAATATGTCAATTATGTTTTCTATGATGGATAAAAGTGTTCGTCTCAGGCTAATTATGCATGTGTTGTCTCGATCGAGACATCAATTATGCCTGCTATGGGGGATAAAAATGTATGGCATGGGATAATTATGCCCACTTTTCCTCCAGATGTCAATTAAATGTGTGTTGGCACAAGGGGCACACCAAGGGTTCAACACTACAACAGTGCACCAACAAAACCCTAACTACCAGCCCTTTCGGCAACACCTGCAAAGTAGATGAAGTCTCACCCGAGGTAGAGGAAGGGATGGTTGCAGGACTCAGATGTTTGCAACCTTAGCTGGGACACAGATTTGTGATTCTAGCACTTAACAGAGCACTCAGCAGTTAACATTCATCAATAACCAGTCTTAGTTACAGTGCAATTAAACCCTAATTACAGAGTATCACAGTACTCATTCAGAGCTAAGGTATTTAAGCACTAAGCATATGTACATGAGTCATATATAACATCCATCCATATTATTAAGCACTAAGCATCAATTGATCATTCATATATATTAAAGCACTAAGAAAGTAAGCACAAAAACACATCAATAAATCGCACTAATCATAGCAACACAACATGTACGTGGTTCACCCCCACCCTGGGGCTACATCCACCAAATATTCTCTTCTTTATTATCCTTGGTCAAGCTTCTTATAGGCACATAGCATCCAAGTTATACTCTGCAAAAGACAGGAGATCTACATGCATTCTGCTAGATCCTCCTTCTTCTTACTAGGATACAACACCAAGCCTTCACACAGTCTCTTACAGTTACTTGCACTATACTTGCAAGCCTCACACAATATGCACAAAGAAATTACAACTCTCGATCACATAGATCCAACTCTATCTCTTAGCACATTGGCCTACCACCTCTCTCTTTCCCCTAATTACATCACTTAGATACTTATTTATACATTAAAAAATAGGCCTAAATATGGGTAAACCCATGGGCCGACATCCCATACCCATTACATAATCATGAATCCAAAAAAAGGCCCTAAAAGGGGTCGAGATCCCACGATATCCACTTTGTCTTGTGCTATGCCTTCGACAGCCTGTTGAAGTCCCAAAATTAGATCAAACATGACCAAGAATCCTCAAAACTTGGTCAAGGGCCAACAGTCCCCCAACACTCACTTGTGACTCGTACCGAGTCACTCTGATCTGATTGGTTCTGCTTCAAAAGCCTCAAGCTTAGCCTGAGATGCTTCGACTTGTTTTTGTGCCACGACCTCCTATTCAATGAACTCTTGGATGATGGCTTCATTGGCAGGTCCCTCTAGGCGATGTTCAACTACAGTGATGACTTTCTCCAGTTCCTCTCCTTGGCCTTCGATCTCTGTGAACAGTTGGTAAGCCTCATCCTGTACAGGTTGGAGCCTCTGAGTTACTTGCATAACTATGCTCTGAATAGTGTGGACCTGTTGTTGGGAAGTGTTCTTCTCTTAGGATCGCTTCATTCTTTCCACAGCTGACAGGGCTTCAACTGCGCCTATATTGTCTCTGTTTGCTGCTTCACTTCATGTAATTGTGAGTCCATTGCCTTCAATTCTGGATTCTTAGTGAGTCTCTCATACGTCTGGGCACTACGATTACTCAGTTTCTTGAATTCCATTGTAAGGGTTTTTATTCTTTCAACTGCGCTTTGAGCAATTTCTTCTCTTTGATCCCTTACATCCTGCGGGGTGTCGAGTACGATGGAGAGCTCTAAGTCTACTATTCATTGTTGTAGTTGTTGGATAGCTTCTATGAGATGCTCTACTTGATGTGTGACTTGGTCTTCTGCCTGTGTTTCTAATCCTGTCACAGAGTGGAGGGATCTGTTGACTGCTTCTTTCACTTCGAGTTGCTATGTGAGAAACCATTATTTTCTTAGCGTATCTGGGATTTCTCTTCTTCAAACTTTGCCTAGAGAGAAACCTTCTCTTGTTCTTCAACTCTATGTTTTTCTATGATTATGCCTTGCACTTGCTTCAAGGACTGATTGGCTTGTTCTATTTCTTATTGAGAGTGATGAAGGCGAGATTCAACCACATCATCTAGTCGGCGGAGTTGGGTTGGCTCATCTCCCAACTCTGGTTCTCCTAATGGCAGGGGCACAGTGGACATTGCGCGGTTGGACTGAAGAGCCTATTATACCCCTAGAAATTCGACTTTAATTTTGTGGTACATTTCCTCCTGCTTAACTTATTGTTTCTCCATGATTTCCAGCGAAGCGTCTTTTAGGTATGCTATGAAGAAGTCAAAATTGTTGGTAGTGAGAACAGTCTTCATCTTGGTCACAGTGGCTTTTGATTTTATTTGGGAAGAAGGTTTCAGGGGAGTAAAATTCCTCTTCTTTAGGGGATCGGTCTCATCTCTAGGTGGCGTTACTTTGACTTGCTTTTGTTTAGATCCTTTGCCATTTATCTCTGCTACTTCATCATCATCCCCTCGGTCATGTGATACTAAAGTAGTCTTTCCTGAGCCACTGCTTAAATCTTGGACCTCTTTGGTCTTCTTCGTTCTATTGGGTTTGTGTGTGTCATGTTATTTGTGTGTGGTCTCTGGGCTGTCAGGGTCAAACATATCTACAAGGTCTACCAGAATAAGGAGGTCTGTCGACCAGTCCTTAGTGATCTCCTCAAGGTACTCTTCTGTGACTTTGTAGTACGACTAAAGTTGCTCCTTATGTTCATCGGCTCACACTGTAATGTAGATGAAGTGTCGATCTGCGCAGAATTTTATCAAGGGTCGGAACCTCTGTAGGGTGTTCAAATTCATGTGAGGTTCATCTTCGATGGATCTCTTTAGCTGATGGTAATATGTGTGAAAAATAGCATTTGAATGTCGTTGTTTGTTCATATCACTCGAGTACCAGAGTGTGATGAACTTTGCAGCAAACGGATCGAATGGTTTAATATCCGAAAAGGTAGAACCTTCCGACATATCCCAGGCAACAAAAGTGATGAGGATCAGGAGCCAGCTAAAGTGAAACTTGTATCCCTTATCATGTGCTTCGTGGAAGTCTAGTTCCAGCTGATTAAATAGGTACTTCACCCAGTTCATCTGTAGACCTTCCACACACTTCCCTGCGAAGTCAATGACAAAGCCTGTGACCTGTGTCGGTTTGTTCTTCCATACTAAATTTCCAGCTATTAGATGGCAGGCTAGGCACACTGTGCCATTCTGAATGGAGGCTACCTTGTAGCCTCGTGTCCCCTTTTCAACATCATCATATGTATCCTTGATTTTATGTGCTAGTGCGTGATCTGTGGCTTTTCCTAGATAGAACTCCGGCAGGTCGGGTCCTTTCATACTTAATCTAGTGATCATATGGATCAGCATCGGATCAACTATAATACGATGGTCTAGCCATAAGTAGCCGCCATGGTGACATGAAATAAATATCTTGACACAGGCGTTGACTTCCTGGTGCCTTCCAAAGTGTGGGATTTTCATTGCATTTAATAGGGTGGACTGCGCAATGTTCATTGTCCACGGTTGGGGGATTATCTTTAGTTCTTCCCCTTCATCTTGGTCAGGTATTTATATGGGGCGAGAATACTATAGTTCTTGTGATCTCCGATATTGAAGTCACTAAACTTCAATGCTGTGATCTTGTCTTGCTGCACTCGAGCTACGTGTATCCCCTTCGGGAGGTATGCAGTAACCATGGAGTACTCGAAATCTCTTGGCACACTATCTTGACTCACCACGCCAGCCAAAGGAGGGATGTAATCAGGCAATATGGTCGAGATCATCTTCGCATTGGCTAGGTCATCTCTGTGTTTGGTTCTCTTTTCCATTGATGGTCGGGATGGTCCAGCTCCGCAAGTATTCGATGGAGAGGCTTTCACTCCTCTCGTTCATGACGCTTGTACACCCATAGACATCGCTCTTTTAGACATGACTCTCTCAGTCATGAGGTCGATGAGTAATTCCTTCACAGACTCTTCGAGGGCGCTAAGTTCTTTGAACATACACGCTCGTGGTTGAATATCTCGAGTTTGAAGAATAACTTCTCAATGCAATAGGATGGATGGAAATAGCACGATGATCATTGTGCGAAATCAACTAGTCTGTGGGCTTAGATAGTCACGGTGGACAAAAGTGTTCTCGTTGCATGGGATGATGGGATAAATAGATAACTTGCCAACGAATATCTTGCAACAAGTGAGAAGCCTTCATTAACTCAGTTATGTCCATTATGGTGAACTTTCTGACCATAAATGCCTTTCTACCCATTCAGGTCGTCAGTCTAACGATTATACTATTTCCAATGGCTATATTTCTTCTCCATGGAGAAGTGCCATGTGACGTTGTTCTGATATCCCGACAAAGTTCCAATTTTGCAAATTTTCCTTTTGCGAAGTTCCCTCTGGAACCTTCTGTAACTTTTCGATATTAGCTCTCTTCTTACTTAGTTTTCGAGACTTCTTTCTAGTGATCTTCGTCTCGGTATTCCTTTTTCCATTATGATTCTTATCTTCTTTTGGCAGAGTAAATTCACACTGGTGAGATTCTTTCCTAGAAATCAAGGGTAATACTTCATCTGTATCTGGAATAGCTACTTCAGTCTTCTGTGGGTCTTCTAGTGTTCTTCCCACTTTGACATCCAAGTCTCTAGTTTTAAATAGCTTGTATTGGTTCTCATGTTCTTCAATCAAGTGTGTGATCCTCCTAGTCATGAAATCTTTCAATTCTTGCTTCTTTTGTTCGAAGACTTCTTTTTCTTTCTTTCTGGCTTCATCTCCTTCAATCCAAGGTTTTCCTAGGAACATAGAAAATGGAGCGTTGTTCTCAATAAATTTAACAACTTCAAATTCTTCCTCCGTCAAAGTTCCATGAGCACTTATAGATATCTGGGTAAGTCTTCCACATAGGGTTATTAGTTTTCCTCTGAATAATCCTATTCCTCCCAATGAAGGAATCATCGCAGGATCCCCTAAAACTTCCCAAGTTATTTATGTCATGATATTCACCTGTGTTTCCTCATCTAGAACACAATCAATGTCGAAGTATCCTATTCTTGTTTCAATGCACTCTTTTTCTTTGAAGATCTCTGATAAGCTGATATGTCGGTGGTCAGTTAGGGTTTCTTTCATCTGTAGCAATACTTTTTCTGATTCTTTCTGGGGTTTTGTCATGGTTTCAGTTGCTTGACCTTTCTCATGGTCTTCTTGTCTCATATTCATCCTTTCAACCTTAACAATCATTCTAGGGAAATCCAATACTTTATGGTCCATAGATTTGCAACATAGGAAACTATGTCTTCTACCAGGAAATTCCTTAGCAAGATGTCCTGGTCTTATGCAACTATAACAAAGGGTTAATCCTCTCTTTCTCTTAAATGATCCCCATCCTCTCTTGTACTGTGCACTAGGATCATGGTAGCTAACCTGCAAAAAATTATTTCTAGGATCCTACATCCATTTTTTAGTCTAAACATTCTCTCTATGCATAGGTATAACATATCTTTCACTATTCTTATCAGATCTACTCATATCAAATCTTCTTTCTTCTATCAGTGCCCTAGTTTTCAAGCTAGGACAAATCTTATCAAACATACCTAAATCCATACTTTAGAAACAAAAATTTCCACTAATCTTATCTTCCGCAGAGCACAGAGGTTCTAGATCTAAAACTTTTCACTATTCTTACCTCTATCAGAGTACAAAGCGTTCATATCTTACCTCTTTTCTTCAGGTCGGAATTATTTTCTTAGCACAAAGCTTCACAGATCGAGTAGAATACTACGCACTAGAGCGACAGATCTACACACAGAGATTTTACAATTTCAGGTCAGATCTTCGCACAAAGCTTCTTTTTCCTCAGTTCCCAGCAATCACAATTTTAGGTCCCAGAAACGAAACCATTTATTGGCACAGGGGCAGACCCAGGGTTCAATGCTACAACAACGCACCAACAAAACCCTAACTACCGGTCGTTTAGGCAACACCTGCTAAGCATATGAAGTCTCACCTAAGGTAGAGGCAGGGGTGGTTGCAAGACTCATATGTATGCAACCTTAGATGGGACACATATCTATGATTCTAACACTTAACAGAGCACTTAGCAGTTAACATTCATCAATAGCCAGACTTAGTTACAATGCAGTTAAACCCTAATTACAGAGTATCACAGTACTCATTCAGAGCTAAGGTATTTAAGCACTAAGCATATGTACATGAGTCAAATCTAACATCCATCCATATTATTAAGCACTAAGAATCAACAGATCATTCATCTATATTAAAGCACTAAGCAAGTAAGCACAAAAACACATCAATAAATTGCACAAATCATAGAAACACAACATGTACATGGTTCACCTCCACCCTGGTTCTACGCCCACCAAATCTTCTCTTATTTATTATCCTTGGTCAAGCTTCTTACAGGCACATAGAATCCAAGTTCTACTCCACAGAAGACAAGAGATCTGCGCGCACTCTGCTAGATCCTCCTTCTTATTACTAGGGTACAACGCCAAGCCTTCACACAGTCTCTTACAGTTACTTGCAGTAGCCTTGCAAGCCTCACACAGTATGCACAAATCACTTACAACTCTTGATCACATAGATCCAACTCTAGCACTTAGCACATTGACCTACCAACTCTCTCTTTCCCCTAATTACATCGCTTAACTACTTATTTATACATTACAAAATAGGCCTAAACATGGGTAAACCCATGGGTCAGCATCCCATACCCATTACATAATCTCAAATCCCAAAAAGGGCCCTAAAAGGGGCTGAGATCCCGCGATCTCCGCTTCATCTTGAGCTCCGCTTTTGATAGCCTATCGAAGTCCCAAAATTAGGTCAAGCATGACCAAGAATCCTCAAAACTTGGTCAAGGGCCAACAACGTGAATGGACAAGAGATATGATTACTAAGTACACATATTAATGGATGAACATAGTACAGATTAGAAGTTTGCATGATGTGGGCATGTTGGACGATACCTAACCTAGATCAATTATGCTTCTAGATAGGCTATGAGTGAATTTCAAGTTAGATGTTGGTTAATGTGACCTCTGAAGTCATATGATGGTTGCTCTTGACTAGTATTTTCATGTCCCATAGTTACCCTTTGTATCACGAAGGGACAGTAGTGCATGGAATAATAAGTATCCCGTTGATTGGTTAAGTATGTGTAATCAAAGTTCCTCAGGGGTTTGTTAGGACATTGAATCCATTTATACATTCAAAAATGCAAGTTAAAAAACATAAAATTGTGATTTTTCCTAGATTTAGATCACGATATTCAGGTGAAAATGTCAATTAAGTGTAGAACATTTAGACTACACCACCATGGGAAAAACTTGGGAAGGCTTCATGTGGTTGACTCAAAGGTCATAGTATTGCACCCATATGCATATGGTGCCACCAATCAAGAAGAAGCACTCCACATCAATGTCAATGGTCCACGAGGCCACAAGATAGAGAAAGGGGGAGTCTCCATCATCAGGGGGAGGACCAAAGAAAATGGAGAACATCTTGAGGGGAGGAATCAATGATGCCAACAATTTCAAGGGAATGTGATAGTACAAGGAGATGGAAGACAAAGTAGTTTGTGAGAAGGAATATGTCCACATTGGTCGAGACAAATGGGCATTAAAGGTGTTTGACCCATGTATATGATACCATGGCAGTTTCTTAGGAACAAGGCCACAACAATTGGTAAACATATACCTTTTTGGTATCAATCATGTCCATCCCCACCATAGTATTTTTCCTCGAGCTCGTCCCCAATACTTCCCCTACTATCTTCCCAACTAATGGTGCACCCTCCATATCCATAATGCATTCGGTATATTCTATTAGAACCTTCAATGCACTAACAATTTTGGAACCCATTGGAACTATAATATGCTTCAGTACCCACCCATGGTGTGAAGCTAGTGACTGGATAAAACGCCATCTTGAGTATCGATTGCAACAGATGATTGGATACAACAAGGCGAAGTGTGCCTCAAGTACTAAGAATCACCTCAAAGTTGTAACATCTATATGGAGGACTTGTGAATACATGTAAAGTTAGTTATGATCCACTTATGTAAGAGACCTATGGGTCACTGATCCGAAATTGGATCCAGAAGCCTGACAGGGCTTAAAAATGCTCAAAAATCAAAGTGCTCAGAATGTGACGAAACCAGCACCATTGCGTTCGTCTCGTCTTCCGGATTCCGGCGGTATATTTACTTCGTCAAATGAGCTCTGTATGCGGAAGATATCGCATTCTGTCCAAAAAGCCAAACAGGAAAAAAAAGGGGATGACTGTACAGTCCGCACAGTCCACGTGGCATGCTGACTGTACAAGCCGTAC
>SNQJ01S0044548.1:8489-37323 GCA_010110895.2 Picea sitchensis | reverse complement strand
ACTAAGTCGCTAAATGAAAATGCATGCCCAAGCTTCTCTGTAGCTCCAAAAGTTGTTTTATAAAGTTTAAGATGGAGTTACATAAATGGTAAATTTACCTATACATCTAAAGTTCAATTAAAGACCAGGAGAGGTTTCTTTCATGCACATGGAATTGGGATTTCATGTAAATTTGAAGGGAAAACTGCCTCAGCCTCAAATGCATGCCCAAGTCTCCAATTTGAGCCAATTTTCGTGGTTCATTTTGCATAATCTATAGTGTTTTATTTCACACATGTCTATAGAATTATATTGGAATTTTGAGACATAAAACTACCGAGTGTGCATAAAATATAAAAATTGCATTGTAAAACCAAAGTGCCAAATTGTTAAAGTTGGCTATATTAAAATGCACGCCCAAAGTTGGATAAGGATCAATAATTTAGGATTTAAGTTGTAAATTGATCATTCCAATATGTATAACCTGTTTGTACAATTAGTAGTGCATTTACACTCCAAAAAGGATCATTTATGTGCACAAAGATTCATGGCATATTGATGAATTAGAGGATGGTGGGTTAGGAGATAAACTAAGGTCAGTTTCATATTAAGAGTCATAAAAGACTCTATTCTCAAAAATAGGCAAGAGATGCATAGTAAAACCCTGGAAATGAAAAAATTGTTTGTAAAAAGTAACCCAAAGTTGTGCTATACCTTATATTCGAGTTGTGCAAGTTGTTGGGAATGCGGTTTATCATAGTAGACCTGCTCATGTTGTTTATTTTGCAATTACAAGTTTAAAAAGGGTGGTTGTGAAAAAGAGGTAAAGTTTGCTTTGTAATTTGCAAGGTATAAAGTGTACTAAGTCACTAAATGAAAATGCATGCCCAAGCTTCCATGTAGCTCCAAAAGTTGTTTTATAAGTTTTAATTAGATGGAGTTACATAAATTGTAAATTTACCTATGCATCTAAAGTTAAATGTAAGAACATGAGAAGTTTCTTTCATGCACCTAGAATTGGGATTTCATGTAAATTTGAAGGGATAACTACCTCAACCTCAAATGCACGCTCTAGTCTCCAATTTGAACCAAATTTGGTGGTTCATCTTGCATAAGTTGTCGTTTGTGACTTCATACCTGTCTATAAACTTATATTGGCATTTTGAGACATAAACCTAGCTGGTGTGCATAAAGGATAAAAATTGCATTGTATAACCAAAGTGTCAAACTGTTAAAATTGGATATATTAAATTGCACGCCCAAAGTTGGCTAAGGATCAATAGTTTAGGATTTAATTTGTAAATTGATCATTCCACTACGTATAACTTGTTTGTACACTTAGTAGTGCATTTACACTCCAAAAAGGATGATTTTTATGCACAAATATTCATGGCATTTTGATGAATCGGAGGATGGTGGGTTAGGAGATAAACCAAAATCAATTTTGCATTAAGAGTCATAAAATATTCTTCTATGCAAAATTATGCAAGAGATGCATAGTAGAACTGCTCTTGTTGTTTAATTTGCAATTGCAAGTTTAAAAAAGGTGGTTGTGCAAAGGAGACAAAGTTTTCCTTGTAATTTGCAAGGTATAAATTGTACTAAGTGACTAAATGAAAGTGCACACCCAAGCTTCCCTATAGCTCCAAACTTTGTCTTATAAGTTTTAATTAGATGAAGTTACATAAATGGTAAATTTACCTATGCATCTAAAGTTCAATTAAAGAACACGAGAGGTTTCTTTCATGCACCCAAATTTGGGATTTCATGTAAATTTGAAGGAAAAACTTCCCCTCCCTCAAATGCATGCCCTAGTCTCAAATTTGAGCCAACTTTGGTGGTTCATCTTGCATAAGATGTAATTTGTGATTTCACATCTGTATATAAACTTATATTGGCATAAGGATACATAAACCTACCTGGTGTGCATAAAGGATAAAAAATGCATTGTGAAATCAAAATGTCAAATTGATAAAGTTGGTTATATAAAAATGCATGTCCATTGTCGGCTAAGGATCAATAATTTAGTATTTAAGTTGTATGTTTATCATTCCAATATGTATAACCTATTTGTACAATTAGTAATGCATTTACACTCCAAAAAGGATTTTTTCTATGCACAAATATTCATGTCCTTTTGATGAATTGGAGGATGGTGGTTTAGGAGATAAACTAAGGTCGGTGTTTCATTAAGATTCATGAAAGACTCGTATATGCATAAATAAGAAAGAGATGCATAGTAAAACCCTGGAAATGAAAAAATTGTTTGTAAAAAGTAACCCAATGTTGCATTATACCTTATATTTGAGTTGTACCAGTTGTTGGGGATGTGGTTTATCAGAGTAGACCTGCTCATGTTGTTTATTTTGCAATTGCAAGTTTAAAAAGGGTGGTTGTGAAATAGTGTTGTGGTAAAGTCTCCCTCATGGATAGGTGAAACCCCCTTTGGATCAAAACCCCTTTTTGATCCAAGACAAAAGGAAAACAAATGGTGTACTACTTTCCCCCTAGACCTATTTCAACAATTATAATGAGAAGAGAGAGACGCATGACTTACCTTTCTATGTCGGTTGTCCTCGTTGCTCCAGCCTTTGATCTTGATGTCCAAGCTCCTAGGTGCAAGAAAAATCCTGCAAGGAACAAAGTGAAACCTCCTTCTTCTAGATTATACTATTAAGTGATAACAGATCTATCTATGATGAATTAGACAACAATAGACATGCATATATTGAACACATATGCATGAGAGGAATAGGCCAAGTTATGTATTAATGGAATGAAAATAACAGTGAATCGCTTACAATCTCAATCCTTATGTTGCAACAACTCCTCCAAGCTCTCCTTTCAAGCCCCTTGAATGTCACAAAATCATAGGTATGATGCTATAAGTTCTCTCTCCCCTTTCTCTAGAATGTCTCAAGATCAGAAGTATGATACTCTCAAATTCTCCCCCCTCCCTTTTCACTCAAGCATGGCCTTCATTATATAGGATTTGAGGGATCACAACCATAGGATAGTTTTGAGGAGAGGATGTGGTCAAATGAGGATTTATCTCAACCAAAAAGATTGACATTGACTTGAATAGATAGCTCAAACCAATCCCTAAACCAACTGCAAAATATCAGAAACAATCTCACAAAACAAGGCATCATGGTTGCAACAACTTCATCTCCCCACCATAAATGTGCAAAGGGTGATGAACAAGGGATTATTGCTCCCTAAGACACTCTTGGGGAGTGATGATCATAGTTTTATTCCTCCTTGTATATGGGAAGGGGGGATATGAATCTGAATCAATGCCAAAATCTCAAGGAAAAAGGTAGTATTTCAACCTCCAACTTATATGTTTCCCTTCCAACTTGTCTAGGGGTCCTAACAAAAACTTATTCATTCGGATTAAGTTGTGAAACTTAATTTTTACACTTAGGAGGGACATTTGGTAGTGCAATGCTTAGGTGTGTAATAGATGCCCCCTCAAGTGTGAGGGAAGAAGAAAATCTTATGGATGAAACACTTTACAAAAATATGTATGTGAGGGTGCTAGAATAGGAGAGTCGGATGGAATATACAAACAAACATCAAACAATATATACATATCATCCCCAAGGTAGGCATACCCATGCTCAGAATACACTGACTCAAAGCATGGTCACCGACCAATATGTTGTGGATCCATGAAAGCACTGACTAATGATATGGGCAACAAATATACAATGTGGATCCATATCTCGGTCATGACTCAATAAGATCATATCCATGAAACAATACATAATGGATCTACGATATGAAAAAACATAGTCACAGACCAATACAAAGTGGATCTATGTGATAACATATATATTAGTAATATGTCCAGCATGATGCCCATACTAGAATCTTTTAAGTACTCAAATAGTCTCCATCACAACTTGGGTGTCTGAGGAGTTCCCAAGGTCTTCGTCCCGATACCGGAATGGTACAATTCTAGTCATGTGAATATATGTGGTGATGTCAAATATGGTAGAAACCACTTGATTATCAGTCATTAATGTATATCGTTAACAAGTGCAAGGTAATTAATCAATGATGAAAATGACTCCCAAGGTACTCTAGTAAATTCCAACAAATGTGAATAAATGATTTGAAGTCGAAAATTCATGGAATCGTTTGATCATAGGTCAATGATGTAAAGTTATTTTCGAAAGCAAGGAGACCTATCATTGAGGCATACAGGTTCCAAGGTACTGATTGGTTTCTAAGTCTAATTCCTAGATAATGTATTGAATTCGATAAGAATAGAATCGTCGAAGGAGGGCCATGATGTTTCCCCCATCATCAACATGAACATGACACAGGAAAGTGATGTAATATGATAGATCAAATGAGCACAAATGGACACGATGATAAAATTTGGTAATAAACTGACTTGGAAACATTGACTCGATTGATATATAGACCAAAGAATAGTGTGGAAATAACTAGGGCACTCTTCAAGTGAGCTGAAGGAGCATGATGACTCATAGGATTGGTATGAATCAGAGACAAGCAAATTACCCAATTTTAAGACAAGACACAAACAGGTTCCATGTTCAAGGGTGAAAACAAACAATTGTCATAATGCTTTCCAAAAAATGACCCACTTCCCTCACTTTTTCCCCCACCATGATTGGAAAGTACATCTTTATTTTTTAATGATATTGAGGAGGATAACATATGCTCAGTATAGCTCATCTTTGATGAGTCCCTCATCACATGTTTAACGAACCTGAAGAAGGAGAGGTTCGGTCCCATATGGGTCCTTCAATGTATAATTTTATGAGCCCAAAGAATATAAACTCAGTGGTATTTTCATGTTTAGAGAGTCTGAAAATATATTAAAGAAAACTCTAGGGTTGTTAATTTTTGTTAATTTAGTCCCCCAAGCCCGAAAAAGTATAAAACAATACAAGGGAGAAATCTTCTAGCCAAGGTTGACTACAATATTCCTTTTTCATAATTATTCCATCCAGTCCGAAAAAGGGTTAGACTTACACCAAATAGACTCTCTTAAAGGATACTCGCTCAACAATCTTTTCATGTTTAGAGAGTCTAAAAAAAACTTAAAGGATACTCCAAAGAGTTCATTTTTCGTATCATTTTTACAAGCCCAAAAAAGTGATAAAAGTATGCTCGAAGTATTTGATTCATTTTTCAATGAGCTTAAAATAGAGAATGAAATTGTGCTCAGGGTTGGTTTCATTTTTAAATGAGCTTGAAACTGAGAATCGAACTGTGCTTGTGGTTGGTTGTATTTTTAAACGAGCTAATGGACTAAGCCAAAGGATTAAGTTGACCTAGGTTATTCATGTGCATTTCATAGTTTAAAGTAATTGCAAACTCAAAAGAGGAAAAACAAATGTGATAATCACTGAACTTCAATCAACTATAGCCACAATCAAGTATGGAGGATTCTAATGTAAAGTTCTGAGACAAAACAATGATAGAAAGCAAGAGAAATAGGCTCCAAATTCACCCAAAAAAAGGACTATCGTCCATGTAACCATGAAAACACGGTGATGATTAGGGTTTCATCACTCCCCAATACACTGACAGGGAGGGATAATCAGGGTTTCATCACTCTATACTCCCTTGTAGAGGGGCAATGAAGCCTGTAAAGTGGTGAAAAACTCAAACTTTACCCAAATATGAGATAAGGTCAGGTGTTTGGCTCAGAGATCTTCCCAATGATGATGTGGGAATGTGAGAGATTAGAGAATAAGCATCAAAACAAAAAATATTAATTAAAAAGAAAGACTCAACAGGCTATAAAAAAACAAGGAAAGACTAAAGAGAACTTTCCCCGGTGGATTTGCCAATTTTCTGTTGTGGTAAAGTCCCCCCTACAAACAAGTGAAACCCCCCTTGGATCAAGACCCCTCTTTGATCCAATACATAAGGAAAACAAATGGTATACTACTCCCCCCTAGACCTATTTCAACAATTATAATGGGAAGAGAGAGACAAATGACTTACCTTTTTATGTCGGTTGTCCTCATTGCTCCAACCTTTGATCTTGATGTCCAAGCTCCCAGGTGCAAGAAAAGTATTACAAGGAACAAAGGGAAACCTCCTTCTTCCATACTATATTTTAAGAAGAAAAATATCTATCTATGATGAATTATACAACAATATACATGCATATATTGAACACATAGACATGAGAGAAATAGGCCAAGTTATGCATTAATGGAAATAAAATAACAGTGAAGCACTTACAATCTCAATATTGATGTTGCAGCATCTCCAAGATCTTCTTTACAACACATTGAATGTCACAAAATCATAGGTATGATTCTCTAAGTTATCTCTCCTCTTTCTCTTGAATGTCTCAAGATCATAAGTATGATACTCTAAAATTCTCCCCCTCTTTTCATTCAAGCATGGCCTTCATTATATAGGCTTTGAGGTATCGCGACCATATGATAGTTTTGAGAAGAGGATGTGATAAAATGAGGATTTGGATCTACCAACAAGATTGACCTTACCTTGAATAGGATATATCCCAAAACAATCCCTTAACCAACTACAAACCCTTGGAAACAACCTCACAGAATAAGGAATGATGGTTGCAACAACTTCATCGCCCCACCATAATTGTGCACAAGGTGATGAAAAATGGATTATCGCTTTGTAATAAACTCTTGGGGAGAAATGATCAGTGTTTTATCCCTCTTTGTATATGGTCCGGGGGGGGATGGGTGATGAATCTCAATGAAGGCCAAAATCTCAAGGAAAAAGGTAGTATTTCGACATCCAATGGATATGTTTCCCTTCCAAATTTTCTAGGGGTCATGATAAACACTTATTCATGGTGATGAAGTTGTGACACTTAGTTGTATAACAGTTGTGACACTTTAGTGTGACATTTGATAGTGTGACACTTAGGTGTGTAACAAAAAGAGGTAAAGTTTTCCTTGTAATTTGCAAGGTATAAATTGTAATAAGTCACTAAATGAAAATGCACGCCCAAGCTTCCTTGTAGCTCCAAAAGTTGTTTTATAAGTTTTAATTAGATGGAGTTACATAAATGGTAAATTTACCTATGCATCTAAAGTTTAATTGAAGACAGGAGAGGTTGGATTCATGCACCTATAATTGGTATTTCATGTAAGTTTGAAGGGAAAACTTCCTCAGCCTCAAATGCATGCCCTAGTCTAAAAGTTGAGCCAACTTTGGTGGTTCATATTGCATAAGTTGTGGTTTGTAATTTCACACATGATTATAAACTTGTATTGGAATTTTGAGACATACACCTACCTAGAGTGAATAAAGGATACAAATGCATTGTAAAACCAAAGTACCAAATTGTTAAAGTTTGCTATATTAAATTGCACACCCACAATTGGCTAAGGATCAATAATTTAGTATTTAAGTTGTAAATTAATAATTCCAATATGTGTAAGTTGTTTGTACAATTAGTAGTGCATTTACACTCTAAAAAGGATGATTTCTATGCACAAATATTCATGGAATTTTGATGAATCAAAGGATGGTGGTTTAGGAATTAAACTAAGGTCAATTTCACATTAAGAGTCATTAAAGACTCTTCTGTGAAAAAATAGGCAAGAGATGCATAATAAAACCCTTGAAATGCAAAAATTATTTGTAAAAAGTATTCCAATGTCCTATTATACCTTAGATTTGAGTTGTGCTAGTTTTTAGGGATGTGGTTTATCATAGTATACCTACTCATGTTGTTTATTTTGCAATTGCAAGTTTAAAAAGGGTGGTTGCCAAAAAGAGGCAAAGTTTTCCTTGTAATTTGCAAGGTATAAATTGTACTAAGTCACTAAATGAAAATGCACGCCCAAGCTTCCATGTAGCTCCAAAATTTGTTTTATAATTTTTTATTATATGTATTTACATAAATGGTAAATTTACCTATGCATCTAAAGTTCAATTGAAGAACATGAGAGGTTTCTTTCATGCACCTAGAATTGGGATTTCATGTAAATTTGAAGGGAAAATTGCCTTTGCCTCAAATGCATGCCTTTGTCTCTAATTTGAACCAGCTTTGGTCGTTCATCTTGCATAAGTTGTAGTTTGTGATTTCACACTTGTATACAAACTTATATTTTCATTTTGAGACATAAGCCTACCTGGTGTGCATAAAGGATAAGAAATGCATTGTAAAACCAAAATGCCAAATTGGTAAAGTTGGCTATATTAAAATGCACGCCCACAGTTGGATAAGGATCAATAATTTAGGATTTAAGTTGTAAATTGATCATTCCAATATGTATAACCTGTTTGTACAATGAGTAGTGCATTTACACTTCAAAAACGATGATTTCTATGCACAAAGTCTGATTCGGATAATTTTCGACACGAAATGAGAGCAGATATATAATAAAGAAATATATCGAGATTTTTCAAGAGATCCAATAATATCATAGATATATATCAGATGTATATAACAAGAGTCACATATATAAAGTAATACACAATTTCTATTAATGAGTGAAATGTACAGAACTGTAAAATTACAGAGTGAAAGACTCGCTAGAATGGTGGCAACTTATCTCTAAGAAGAGATGTGATGGCTACGCTCATTCGCAAGAAGATGATTGTTACAATGAGGCTCCAAAAGAATTTTTAACATAAATAAAATACAAAACCCTAACCCCAGAAGATGAAAAGTGAACATTTTTGTGGACCCCGTTTTGCGTAGTTTGGTGTATCAACTTCCCGGGTCGTAACTTTGGCATATGATCTTCGTTTGGGGTGCACAATATCTCGTTGGAAAGGTATTGATGAGGAGTTTATTTGGGGGTATCAATCAGAGCCTTTGGCTATTAAGGAGGTTCCCAATAACGAAAAATCTTCATTTAGGCCCTCAAAATGGCCCCAGAAGTTCAGGACCCGAAAAACTACTAAAAATAGTAAATTGCCAACAAATTGTTTTGAGCCGGTTGGAATAGGTGGGTGTCCACTGATATTCACCTAGTTCAAAGTCACTAAATGAAACTGCATGCCCAAGCTTCCCCGTAGCTCCAAATTTTTTTTTATAAGTTTTAATTAGATGGAGTTACATAAATGGTAAATTTATCTATGCATATAAAGTTCAATTGAAGAACATGAGAGGCTGTTTTCATGCACCTAGAATTGGGATTTCATGTAAATTTGAAGGGAAAACTGCCTCATCCTCAAATGCACACTCTAGTCTCTAATTTGAGCCAAAATTGGAGGTTCATCTTGCATAAGTTGTAGTTTGTGATTTTACACTTGTCTGTAAACTTATATTGTCATTTTGAGACATAATCCTACTTGGTGTGCATAAAGGATAAGAATTGCATTGTAAAACCAAAATTCCAAATTGGTAAAGTTGGCTATATTAATTTGTATGCCCACAGTTGGTTAAAAATCAATAATTTAGGATTTAAGTTGTAAATTGATCATTCCAATATGTATACAATGCTTTTACAATTAGTAGTGCATTTACTCTCCAAAAAGAATTATTTCTATGGACAAAGTCACTAAATGAAAATGCATGCCCAAGCTTTCTTGTAGCTCCAAAAGTTGTTTTGTAAGTTTTAATTAGATGGAATTACACAAATGGTAAATTTACCTATGCATCTAAAGTTCAATTGAATAACATGAGAGGTTTCTTTCATGCACCTAGAATTGGGATTTCATGAAAATTTGAAGGGAAAACTACCCCAGCCTCAAATGCATGCCCTAGTATCTAATTTGAGTAAACTTTGGTGGTTCATATTGCATAAGTTTTAGTTTGTGATTTCACACATGCATATAAACTTATATTGTGATTTTGAGACATAATCCTACCTGGTGTACATAAAGGATAAGAATTTCATTGTAAAACCAAAATGTCAAATTGGTAATGTTGGCTATATTAAATTGCACGCCCACAGTTGGATAAGGATCAATAATTTAGGATTTAAGTTGTAAATTGATCATTCCAATATGTATAGCCTATTTGTATAATTATTAGTGCATTTATACTCCAAAAAGGATGATTTCTATTGTAATTAAATTTACATATGTCATTTAAAGAACAAATGAAGAACATGAGTGGGTTCTTTCATGCTGCTAGATTTATGATTTGATGTAAATTTGAATGCAAATCGACCATAGAGTAATATTTGTATTTAAATATTTAATACCTACATGTTGAAAGAGGGAGAGATCCTAGATACAAACATGAAGTAAAAGGTTAATGGAGTGATATAATGCTAAGCTCTTATTGTGATAAAATGGTTGTAGATAAACAATTCTACGCTTGTCCAATTTTTTAGGTATGTGTTCTCTTTGTCCAAACGATTTTTAAACCTATAAATACACTTTTCATTATCACCCCAACAACAATATTTTCAAGGTTCTACTATCAATAATTAGTGAGGGGCCCCAACATAGGAAACACTAGTCCAAGAACATATGTAATATGGTATTCCAATAGATAAAGATATCTATATAAACCATAATGCTCAAGATATACTCAATGCATATGCTCCTAAGATTGGATTTCATATACCTCTATCCTAATTTAGGCCAACAATATTTGTCATAATGCTACCATATTTATTTTCAATGTTTGGATAACATAAAGAACTCAACTCAATGTACCTTCAGATGCAATCACCGTAAGTATATACTAAATATTCCACTACAAATTTCATTGCAAGGCATTATTCATAAATATTCATGTACTCTTCCCAAGTGAATGTAATAACATGAATGAAGTTTCACTGGTAGGCATCATGTAAATCACAATGCCTTCACTAGTTTCAAGTTCTTATGATCAGCTCCAGTTTGACTTATCAATCATTATTTGAACCACATAAGTGATAGAAATTTCTTAATTCACTTAAAACCATTTATTAAATATACATTTGAAGAACTTACTTTAATGATATGGGATAGAAAAACAAATCCACGAAATCCAATGCTTTGAACCTTGGAATTCCCATGCAATATTAACTCACAATATGCCAGACAAGGAAGAGACGAATAAAATAATTTAGGTTCTAAATTAGTGGCACAAATTACCAGTCAACTCTCTGCCAAAATGTTAAGAAAAAAAAATTCTCCCCAACAATTGAATCGTACGACCTTAGGGAATCAATGAAAACTTGATGCCATGCTAGTATGGCCTCTACAACCCATGTATAGTCTTAAGGGAAGATGGAACATCTTGTGTGCAACCATGGACAAGCAAAGAACTTGTTGTGGCTTCCCTCAACAGTGAATAAGCTTGAAAAAAAGAATTAGAAACTAGATAGATTTATGCAATAGCTTAGTAATGGTAGCCATGGACCTACGATCTCAAAATAAAATGAATGGTGGTGAATAAACATTTGTTGGAAATATTTTTTTCCTAAGGAAGAAAGGAATTATGAAGTAAATCTACAGAGATATAACAAAGATTGAAATTTCACACGATTAAAATAACCAGGAAACCATTGAAATACGTAGTATTAATTGGAAAATGAATTTTTGAGTGAAGATAACATAAATAGAATGGGGAATTCTTCATTTTAACCATGAATTCAACTATAGGAATCATATTAATCTTATCCAAGAAAAACAATAATTCACACACAATATTTTCGTCTTACCATTATTAACAATCACCATTCACAACTCAAAACAAAACATTAAACAAAATAAGAGCATCATTCCACAAACACAAATTACTCCACATCCACAAAAAAATCCATGCCCAAATACAATGTAGTTACCCTGGAACCCAAATGGGAAAACCAACTTTAAATGGTTGCTCAGTTTTCACTCTAAATATTTTAAGAAGTAAAAAAAATAATACAAGTATTAAAAACATTTAATTTTTCTACATAAATATGCATGACTTCAATTGAAAATTCAAGGTTTTCCCAAGAGTAGTTGCTATTAACTATGCATCCACATGTAGTGAAAATTCCCAAAAAAATTGGGATGCATTAGCATTGATTTGGAATTTGTTTTAAGAAAACCTATTATATGTTCATGGAAAATGTTTATATTTAAGTGAAAAAAATAAGTGTATGCATAGCTATAACAATAAAATATGCTACAAGTTTTTTTATTTTCAATGAAAATATGAAAATTTGTAGCCTAAATTTCTTGAAAACAAATAAAATATAGCCAAATTGGTGAAATTCATCTTTAAAAATAACATTGAATCAAAGAAATGAATGTAGCATTGACCACTGCAAGAAATCTCCCCAAACATTTTGATTCCTCAAGAACCCTCAACAATTGATCATTGCAATATTTATAACATGTTTGTGCAATTAGTAGTGCATTTACACTTGAAAAGGGATTATCTATATGCATAAAGATTCACAACATTATGATGAATGATAGGATGGTGGGTTATGAGGGAAACCAAGGTAAGTTTTCATTTTCATTAATAAAAGACTTTGTTGTGCAAAAAAACTCTTATTACAAATTCTTCTTTCTCAACAGACTTTAAAATTCCTTTCAAAAATTGAGCATAGTATTAAATATATATATCAGTGGAAATATGAAATTCCACATTAGATTAAGTACATTGAAACCAAGAAATTATAAACAAAATATCTTGCTAACATATTTTTCAAATGAATATTTCTTGTAATTATCATTTAGATAAAGAGAACACACATTGGTCAAATAAGAGATGAGTCACTAAAGAAACAACATAAGTCATTTATATTAAAAATGAGATATACAAAGAATCAGGCTAAAAGCCTAGAATTATCAAAATCACAAAATATGTATAAATCACATCCTCAGACACAATACTTAGCTTAATACAACTAATATATAATGGTCTAGTTGTATTTAGGCATCACCCATTTCATCATATTCGCTAATGTAGACATTATGCCCAGAGGTAGATGAACTAATGCCTCCAACTCCATTATTCTCCGCAGCTTGGCATATGGGACATTTTATAACATGAAGATCATGTTTAATCCCTATTAAATCATTCAGAATTATGTTCAGTTTATTCTCAACCATGAGATAAAAGCCCATCGTGGGTTGTTCATTCCTTACATGAGCTTTAAAAATTTTATCCCTTGATTCAGGAGCACTCTTAATTGAACGAATAGGAACTTCAGGAAATGTAACTATGGGCATTTTTTAAACAATCGGTGTTGCAGGAACAATAACTGCAGAATTTGTAACACTAGGAGTACCTGCAAAAGTATTAACAATATTCAAATTATTCTCCTTTGTCCGGTAATTTGAGCCTTCCATCGCCATTAGATAGGTGTAATCATCAAGATTCACAACGCCCAATTTCTTATTATCTTTCTTATACAAAAGATCAATGAAATGACCCTTAAATGGTTCATGAACCAAACAAGCAAATCTATATAATTTTTAATCATTCATTGGATTTCCAAAGTACAAGTTGATACTCTTCATGTGTGAATTATCACACAATTCACTCCAACTGAAGGTTGTATCAATCAATCGATTTATGAATATCATCATTAAACCTGTATGGTGATTTAATTAGTTAATAATTATGATACTAAGGTTGTAGTAGTTGGAAAATCATTATGATTTATAATTAGTAGGTTKCACTTTGGAAAACATTACGATTTGTAATCATCAATAAATTGTATTTTGTGATTTTGTCCAAAGTTTTATATTGTCATATTTAACACTTTGAAATTCCTCAARAAACACATGGCTCAATGYTTATGAATTTTTATTATTAATATTATATATTTGAAATTACAAAGTAAGCTTATTATTATTTTCTATATTTGAACTTACAAAGTAAGCTTATTATTATTTTCTATATTTGTAATTTGAACGTATCTATATGGTTTGTAATTTGAACTTATATATATGGTTGTTGTAGCGCCAGAGTGGGGGGTAGAGAAAAAGTACTTGGGGGAGAAAGAGAGAGGAAGAGCGAGAAAAGGGGAGAGAGTGAGTGAGCATATGAGAGATCAGAATGAGAGAAAGCAAGAGTGACAGAGTGGTGGGATCAATACATAGGAACAGGGGGGGAGAGGGAGATAAGGGGAGAGAGTGAATGGGAGACAAAGAAATAGTATTTCCATTGTCTAGTTCATGGTCTAGGTGTAGGTATAGGTCATGGTTTAGGTCATGGATATTGGAATGAATCCTCTATACAGATTACAGGTGGGAGGGAATACCAAGGCACATGTTAATAGTGTCATTAAAAATGAGAAAGAAAACTCTTGTTGGATCGCTCCCTATGTGTGTAAGCATGGTCTAGGTGTAGGTACTCTAGGTCATGGTTTAATGTCGATGATATATTTTCACTATGATTTATTTTATGAGAATATTTTGCAAACATTATTCATACAAATGAAGTAAGTTAAATTAATACTCACAATATATATATGAGAGAATGTGTGAGTGTGAGAGGGAGAGAGAGGAGGACAGAGAGGGGGGATAGAGAGAGAATATGTGAGAGTGTGAGAGGGATAGAGAGAGGTTGATAGAAGTATGGAGAGAGAGATAGAGTGTAGAAGAGAGTTTGAGAGTGTGATACAAATGAAGTTAAATTACTCACACTTGATATTATATGAGAGAATGTGAGTGTGAGAGGGAGAGAATGGAAGACAGAGAGGTGGGGTAGAGAGAGGGAGAGAGGAAGACAAAGATGGGGGAAGGGGGTGGTAGAGAGAGTATATGAGAGGGTGAGAGGGGGAGAGAAAGTTCATTAATAGTGATTCGATGGAGAGAGAGGAAGAGAAAAAGAGAGGTAGAGAGTGTGATATATACAAATGAAGTAAGTTAAATTACTCAAAATCGATATTATATGAGAGAATGTGTGAGTGTGAGAGGGAGAGAATGGAAGATAGAGAAGGGGGGTAGAGAGAGAGAGAGAGGAATATAAAAATTGGAGGGGGTGGTAGAGAGAGTGTGTGAGAGGGTGAGATGGAGAGATAGAGGTTAAGACTAGTTAGATGGAGAGAGAGGAAGAGCATAAGAGAGGTCAAGAGTGTGATATATACAGATGAAGTAAGTTAAATTACTAATAATTGATATATATATATATATATATGAAAGAATGTGTGAGTGTGAGAGGGAGAGAGAGAAAGACAGAGAGAGGGGTAGAGGAGAGTGGAAGACAGAGAGGGCGGGTAGAGAGAGAGAGAGAAGAGTGTGTGTGTGATAGTGTGAGAGGGATAGAGATATTTAGAGAGTGAGATGGACATAAACTTAAGAGAGAGAGAGAGTATAAGAGAGGTAGAGAGTGTGATACAAATGAAGTAAGTTAAATTACTCACAATCTATATTATACGAGAGAATGTGTGAGAGTCATGTGAGAGGGAGATAGAGGAAGACAGAGAGGGGGGCTAGAGAGAGAGATAGGAAGAGAGGAAGACAAAGAGGGGGGGGTAGAGAGAGTGTATGAGAATGTGAGAGGGAAAGAGAGGAAGAAAGATAGGGGCGGTAGAAAGAGAGAGAGGAAGACAGAGGGGGGGTAGAGAGATTAGAGAGGAAGACAAAGAGGGGGGGTAGAGAGAGTGTGTGAGAGTATGAGAGGAAGATAAAGAGGTCGAGACTAGTGATATGGAGAGAGAGGATCAGCAGAAGAGAGGTTGAGAGTGTGATATATACAAATGAAGTTAAATTACTCACAATTTATATATGAGAGAATGTGTGAGAGGGGTATAGAGAGGTCGAGAGAGGTTGAGAGTCAAATGGAGAGAGACTCAAGAGAGAGAGAGAGTAGAAGAGAGGTAAAGAGTGTGATACAAATGAATTAAGTTAAATTACTCATAATCGATATTATATGAGAGAATGTGTGAGAGTCATGTGAGATGGAGAGAGAGGAATACACAGAAGGGGGGGTAGAGAGAGTGTATGAGAATGTGTGAGGGAGAGACAGGAAGATGGAGAGGGGGGTAGAGAGATCAGAATGGAAGAAAAAGAAGGGGGATAGACAGAGTGTGTGAGAGTGTGAGAGGGAGAGAAAGAGGTCAATACTAGTGAGATGGAGAGAGATGAAGAGTAGAAGAGAGGTAGAGTGTGTGATATATACAAATGAAGTAAGTTAAATTACTCACAATTGATATATGAGAGAATGTGTGAATATGAGAGGAAGAGAGAGGAATACAGAGGGGAGGTAGAGAGAGAGAGAGAGGAAGACAATGAGGGGGATAGAGAGAGAGTGTGTGAGAGTGTGAGAGGGATAGAGATAGGTCAAGAGTGATATGGAGAGAGACTCGAGAGACATGGAGAAAAACAAAGGTTGAGAGTGTGATACAAATGAAGTAAGTTAAATTACTCGCAATTGATATTATATGAGATAATGTCCTAAGGTCATGGCCACAACCCATACACCTTAAAACTAGTGCTCTAACCATTATTGTATGCCCCAAATCACTTTCAATTGTAATCCTACATGTCTCAATTGTTCACATGGGGCCTGCATAATATTAATTGGGACAAATATTGAGAAATTGGGCATGACCACAACCTCGATCATGGTTGCATGAGTTAGATGTGTTAGATGAATAAGATGAAGAAATCCATAGGAATGTTTTTTACCTGAATTATCCCTCTAACTTATGAGAAAATTCATGAATGGAATGAATATCGTATATAGATTTCAAGTGGCAGGGAAAACCAAGGCATGTGCTAACAGTGTCATTAAAAATAAAGTAGATGAGTCTTGTTCACTCTCTCTTCGGCCCTATACCCTTACATATAACTATAAAACACATATTAAATACAAATATGTGTTTAAATTACATTACAAATAAATAACAAATAAAAATTAAACAAAAAGTAAAGAAAATGAAAAAATATATAAATTTCAAACACAAAAAAAACACTTTGGCACCAAAACCTGAGCAAATAAACCATCTCCTAAATTGGTTGATGACTGCATTATTCAACCCCACTTGCTAGTGAGGAGAGTGTGCATAAGAGAAACCCACTGAAATATGCATTTAATTGACCCCACCTTCTAGTACGATTGCGGAGACGATAAACTCGTTGACATTTGTATTGGATTGACACTTTCCAATAACGATAATGCATAGAGGAGAAGACCAGGAAAAAGAGAGACCGACCCCACCTATGTATTAGAGGGATCAACCCCACAATGTCATCAGTATGTATCCTTTTTGTTGATATAGATAAAGAATGTAGATCTTGTAGTTGTTTGTTTATGTTTAAATGGTTCACATTGGTTATGTTTGAATTCCATTAACTTCAAGTTTTCCCTATCATTCACTCGTTAGTTTAGGTTCAATACCTTGTATACTACATCTCTTTGGCATATTTATATAGGAAAAATAGAGAGAAAATATAGTTTGAAATGAAAGTTCAACAGCCACAATCAAACAATTGATATAGATCCAATATCGATGGTCTCATCTTATTTCGGACGATGAAATTGCACGTTGGATAACAAGGCGTCGGATACCCAAATTTGGAACCATTGTATTAACGAGTTATAATTTGTCATCACATTATTCATTTTGATATGCGAGGTTGGTATTATGAAACCACTTTAGCTCGCCCCTGAAATGCATGAATTGATGGTAGGTGCCACCGTGATGTAAGCCAAAAAATAATGCGTTGTGTTAATGTAATCCAATTAATTTTTTTAAAAAGTTTAAAACAATTACCCCCAAATAAAATGAGGTAAATGCATACGGTAAACATTGTTACAAGTACAATGGACTCTAGGAAAAGCAATCAAATTATCCTTCAACAAATAAGTTTGGGTATTGTTCTCATTTCCTTATTTCAAATGTGTTCAAATTGTTTAAAATAAGGATAGATGGAGAAGGTAGTCAGTATTTTTCCCCTAAAGTAATCAAATGACCACTAAATTGAACCCTAGCCAAATCGTACCATCCAAGAAAATGATTGTATCTGATGACCACTTGGAGGACAGGGAAATGGATGTTTTCAACACTGTATTGTCTTTCCCTAACCTTCACCAATTAATTCAGAGAGCCCAGGATGACATTAACAATGGTTGAAACTACTCGAACTTATGGGAATCGAACCTAGCTAGATCAATTGTTCCACAAACTTATCACTTTCTAGAATTAGTCAATTGGTGTGATGTCAATTACCAGGTGGATAGGAAATGGATAGTTTTTGTACATGATTTTAGGATAGTCTATGAAATAACTAAAGAATCCATTGCCCAAATGCTCCAAATTTTAGACCAAGATGTATATGAAACCCTGGATGATGATGATATTGACTCTAAGTACCAAGAATTATCACGATCTGAAAGAGAGAAGTTGTTGAGTAATATATTATCCCCATATTCCCTATTACTAATTGGTCCACCTCCTTTCAAATCCACCATCTTCCTTGAACTAACCAGACCAACTATTTCCATGTTTTATCAGGTTTTAGGATATGAACATGATAAATCAGTGGATGAGACCATTTTAGGGATGATTTATGTCGTATGTCCACCGGAGTCAATCACCCTCGCAAAATTTGATTATTATTAGTTCCTACAAGAAGTCATAAACTTCCAATTATCAAGTTTCCACATCACTGAGTATTTTAGGTACCAGACCTACTTGGTGCACCTCATACTATTCAACAAATATTTCCTTTTTGAGATCTTTAGGATCAAAACAAAGAATAATTCAGGTAAAACCAAGCCAGTAATTGAGTGGACGGAAGAGGTGAGAAATGAGACCAAAATAAAGGTTTCAACCTTTATGTAAACAAGTTTATGAGTGCATGTTACATTCTTCGCCATGGCACTCAGCCTCCTAGGATATTTCATGAGTTTAAAAGATATTTCAGTTGAGAAAAGATACCAAATTAGGAGATTGGTACCTGACTGAGGATCACACCATCATTATAGTATATGGTTTTGAAAAAGAGCCATACAAGTTGCCAATTTTCCTAACTCCAAGAATATTTTCTTTGGAATACATTAGACAAAAGCTCATTTCAAATCAATTTCATTTTTCCTAGGATAAGCATGCTTTCACTTTCAAGCTACCTTAAAAGGTTGTCTCTTTCTTGGTCAATCTTAGAACTCCTCTAATTTTTACGAAATAAATGCTACAACATCTAGATTTTGAAAAAGGAAGTAAATGGGTGTATGAACCAAATGGTGTGATTGCGGGGAGAAGGCCCATGTACAAGCATCTCCCAAATCCTTTATTGGAAAGAACTGCTAAATTGGATTCATGGGAATATGTTAAGATGATTCTAGAGTCAGAGGCCCAAAATCAAACTACCAATGAGTCAATGGACCAATACAATGTAATTCAGACTCCTCAGAAACAAGAACTACTTCTTGGAAAGAGGACATTTTTAGACATTCATTCTGAAATGGATAGTGATGATTAGTTGAATGAGTAGCTAAGAAAAAAGACTAAAGGTGATGAATAATTATACTTAGAGGGATTCTTAGCTGAGTTTACAAGAGAATGGAAGGGCATATTGCAAATAAAATAAGGATCAAGTGAAGCTAGTTCACGCTTAAAGGTGTTTGCTATCATTATTGAGCATCTCAACTCAGCTCTATTGTCAACACGAGAATTTTCACAGACCTCTAGAGATGAAGGAACCTTTGATAAGATACCCTCACTCTTTTCACATTATTTGGATATAAAGAGAAAAAATCATGGTGTGAAAAAGGAAATGTATCCTAGGGATTGGGGAGAAAACACGGCTCAAATAAAATTACTATCCGTTGTGGAGTACCAGCAGGGTATAATCAATTTGGTTGTACTGGATTCAAGGTACTTAAGCCTCTTTTTCCTACAAATTAAAAATCCACTCAAATGAGAGTAAATATTTGGGATATCCACCATGTGGATATGATTGAATTGCACCAGCAAACAAGGGATATCTTGTATAGAGGGGTCTTGTAATCCTCTGTCAGTGAGAGGAAGATAAAAAATATTGTAATCAAAATAGAGAAGAAGTTTATGCAGGAGAGGGTGGCCACTAAATCCAATAGAATTCAGATTAATGAGTTGGAGAGGAAGATTATTTCCAAAGGAGTATATCCTAAAAATCTGATTGTTGTAGGATACCTAATCAAAGAGAAGGATAATGAGATTAATATCCTCAAGAAAAAGATAAATGTTCCTAATATAGAATGTGTTTAGACCCCATAGCTACATGCTAGTCATGAGGAAAAGGAGAATCTTTACCAACAATTATTGGAAAGTAGAAATATCATAGAACGAATATAAGATGAAATTGTAACCTTGAAAGACAAGCAAACTCAGAGATTGCAGTCAGCCAATTGAGCTACATTGCAAACTACTCCATTACACCCAGTAGGGGGCTTATCAAAAGTCATGGTTGATTTGAGTGTGAAGGAGATAGAGTTGGATACTACGACAAATCATCTCAAACAAAGAGATTTCAAGGCAGCATAACTAGAAGATCAGGTGAAGAGTAGAGAGTTATGTTTGTGTTGATGGCCAAATATGACCATATTCAACATTCGGGATATCACCCGGTTAGGGTCCCAATTAGACCATTTTCCATTGAAATGGTGATTCTGATTGGTTCTATGGGTCTCCAGTTGCCCGTGTCCTGACCTAAGTTCTAAGATAAGTTAATATATATATATATATATATATATATATATATTTCAACTACATCACACTAGATTTCACTCCTGTGAAAGGAGACTTTATGGACTAAATACAAATGCAGATTAATCCTAAGATGAAAGAAAGAAAAAATAAAATTTAATCTATTTTATCTTGATTAGGACAAGATATAGATCTCATCCAAACCAAGAGCCAAGTGATAAAAATAAATGAGAGAGGACTGATATTGAATTCAAGATTAAGATTTACTTGCAAATCATAGAAACAGTCCATATTATTTGCAAGTTATTCACACGAACATGTAATGTAATGGTTTAAATAAATAGTTATTTAAGTCAACCAAAACATATACTTAAACTCAATAAAATGGTTTCAATGCAAAATCTACTATCATATTGAAGAAACAGTTATTTCAATGCAACAATAATTAAAAAAAAAACAAGATTACAACTAAATGATAAATAATTATCATTAACTACAATCAAATTTTCATGAATCTATAATCAAATTCTGATTTGAAATATTTTCCTCTCTGTAAAGATAGCTTTAAGAAATTAAAGATTCAAATCAAAATTGAATTAACAAGAAGAAGTAACAACAAATTTGCAAATCATACAATAGTGCAAGTGAATGAAACTTTGTTATTAGCTTCAAATAAATATGGTCTTACACATTCCTCAAGAATCCCACAGAAAGAGAATCCCTCTAATAAAATAGTGTAATCAAGTGCTTCTTTCCCTATAGAATTGCTTCCCCTAGTTTCAGATATCTAGAACCTGTAACATCTTCCCTCTTAGCTAAAACTAAAAACTAAAAAAGTAGTTATCATAAAACTGTTTTAATTCTAAAACTAAAACTAAAAACTCAACCAACTCCTAAAAAGTAGAAATTAGTTTTCTTTTTTCAAAAATAATTTTGTAACTATTTGATATTAATCTTCCACTTGTCCTTGAAATTTATGTTCAATTGTTGATCCAAATCCTTCTTTGTACACATGTCATCATAAATGAAAACTAATTAATAATAAAAAAACAAAACTAAAAATCAGGGACATCTATAGAATTTCAAATTTTGTAGTTGTTCTTAAAAAAACGAAATTGAATAAATCAAAAAACATTTTAATTCAAAAACATTTCAAACCAACATATAAATTAAGCACTTGACATTTAATGAGGATGATTTCATAAATCTGAAATAAAAATATTGATTCAAGAAAAAAAAAAAATCAATTGCTAACAAGTTTTTGATCTTAGCATATTTTTTTGCTTGAATTCCACTTTTTGCTTACCAAACTTGCATAACGCTATAATAGAATTCTTCTTATCATTCAAAGAGTCATGGACAACAAAATTTCTGATTTCAAAAATGTGTAAAACATGTGGAGGAATATCATCATGTTCATAAATTTTATAGAGATTTTTAGATTCTCAATCAAAATTTCAGAATTGTATTTTAAAATAGATTTCAAGCTCTGACTTGTTGTAAATTGTTGCAGAGTTTCTTGAGGAGTTTGATGATGAAGGATATTTCTTTCACTAATCCCAAATGATTTTATAGATTTGACCTACAAAATAAAGTCAAATAATGATATAACAAATTCTAAAATTTCAAAATCAAGATTTGTTCATAAATTTTCCTCGAGTTGGTGCATGGGCACAACTTGAAAATATGTCTTCCAATGGACCAAGGATATCTCCAAAACTACTCATAAATTTTAGCAAATACACGCATTTCAACTAAATTTATCCATTCTGAGAAAAACCCATGTTTTATTTTTCTAAGATTCAACACAGTTTGATCAAAAACAGAAAATGAAATTTGTGAGTTTGTTCAGATTTTGTCTAAATAACTGAAGAATTCAAGAATAATCTTGAGCATATCAAATCTTTCAAGATTATAAATAAAATACATAAACAGAGAAATCATACTTCTGTTTTCAATATCTGAAACTTGCAATCCCCAAATTGCAGATTTCCTCATTAAAACTAAGCACAAAACTTAACTCTTTTGGTTTTGGATCTCAAAAAAACGGCGGCTACAGAATTTTCTGAAATAATCCATCCTAGAAAGTCAATTATATCTCTGAAAATATTCACTTTTTGAAGAAATAGCTCACAATTCAAGTAAAATGGCCCATTTTGGAAATGGGGTTTCGGCAGTTTCCCCATATTCTCAACCATTTGTTCGTAATTCACCATGCAAAATTACTTCTCTATTCAAGAACGAATTCACCAATCCTTCAAACCAATCAATGATATCCCACTATTTTCAACTAATTTGCTTCAACAAATTCAAAACCTGAAGGATCAGATCTGAATATTAAACCCATGAGAGAATTGGCCAAGCAAAATATGAGGTGAATATGTGAAATACAGAGTTGTGTGTATGAAACCCTTGTTCATAATGAAAAAACACCTTATGAAAGAGAATCCATAAAACATGAAAGGATGAGAAATTATAAGTCCATCTCAACTTTGATGGATGAATTAATTTTATATTTATGGCAAGGAACATGATGCTATCCTAACCCACTACATGGAGTAGAAGAAAAGCAAGTTGAAATGTTATATGGCAAACCCAAAATTCAAAATATTTTGTTATTCAAATCATGTATCAAGTAGATAACATCAATCACATTAATAACATTGTTGTCATGATTTCATAAACCTTTTACCATATAAATGATGAATATCACATGTTAATGCATAATGCTTTGATCATATTTTCGATTATAATGTAGGCTATAACAAAGTGCATTAAGTCTCAATATGAAATAAAATTTCTTTAATTATTCATCCAAATAATATAAAATGGTGAAATAAATAAGACTTAAGATAAAAACAACTTTTGAATAGCCTAACAGTTTGTTTTATTTTTTTTTGTAGCTTAGGTGAAAACATTATCATGAAATGTATATAAACAATATGATCAAGATCATTAGAGATGAATAATATATTAAATCTATACACATCACTTTATGATCAAGTTGATAATAAAAAAAAACAATGAAATTGACCTAAAAGTGATATGACACAAGGAAAATCTTGAAATTGAATTTTGAGTTTTATGTTAAAATTTAGGAAATTCAAAAGAATGCATGCACAATTGATATAAATAAGAGTCAAAATATGAAAAATCCTCAGCTCTAAACTTAACAAGTGCATTGATGCTCAGTTTGAAATTAGGATTCCAAACATATTGGTGACACATGGGGAAGAAACAATTTTCTCTGGTTTAGAATAACGGGATTAGATTTAGCAAAGGTTGAAATGAAATATTTTCAATAATTTCGTGCACACTGCACCATTCTAAAAGGTCCCACATAAGACAAATTTGAAGTAAAATAAGATTTTAGAGATGAAAGGATTTGAATTCCTAATTCCAAGACAGTGAATCCAAACGAAGGGAAAATTCATTAACTTTTAATTACACATCTACTTTTGGACAACAAAAATATCTAGCAGATAATTAAAGATTAGTATGCATCTGTTTAAAAATTACCACTTTATCAAACATTTCATCGTTGTTAGCAGGCCTGTTGAGTACCTCGGCGAAGTTGTCTTAGTACCATGTGTGCATTTACTCGCTATCAGTGAGTCTGTTCAGTACCCCAATGGGTTTACACACATTCCCCACACAAATCTTCTTTAAACTCTCTAATGACACTTTTTTTATTAATTTATTTAGAAAATTGTTTTTAGCAATTAAGTGAAGAGAGAGGGTGGTACAAAAGTTTTTATTTTTTATTTTTTATACGGACATAATGCAATACCATTTTAGTATGACCTCACTAGTTTCTCTTTATCTGCCAATGTAGATACTTTAAATGTGGAGGGGTATGGGAGGGATTCAAAGTAAAGAATGCCAACAACTCTTTTCTTTATAAAGATAAACTTATAATACTTGAAACATATTTCAATGTTCCTTATGGGTAACGATTGATGTACAAGAAAAGTGAAAAACTTGATATAGATAATCTTAAGGTAAATGAAATCCTATTAAAATGGTAGAGTAAGGGTTTCTCCAAGTACACCAATTGATATTGCATAGGAAGGATTCCCTCATATAAGCTTTGGGAAGAATACAAAATCCAATAAAAACATGACAAGTAAAACCAAAAAAATTAAATCATTGCAAACAAAGAAAGAAAATGTAAATCCAAAGAAGAAGATAAAGAAAAATCCAAATCTGAAAATAGACTTCAACAAGGAAACTTATGAAAGTGTATCCCAAAAAAAGAGTGAATGTGAGGAAAGCACGTCTGACTGTCTTAAGTGAGAATTTTTTTTTTAAGTGATTCATTATGTTTTTCCAAGCTGCAGCTAATTGGGATTTTTATTCAAACCAAAATCCAAAATCTAGGCAACATTAATGATTAAAAGATGAAGTTAAATTATATTTCTCTCGCCTCAAAAATGTTTTGTTTCAAAATTAAGTCTTTATAGAAAAATCTAAACGATTAATTAGTAAAAATGAGGCTTATAATGATATTGAATGAAAGTAAAGTATAGGTTTAGGAATTTTCTGATTTAGCTTATTTGTAACTTGATCAGCATCATCACTGTTGGCTTAGCAGGTGAAATGAGGGGATCAAATTATTAGCAAGTAGGGGTGTTAGATTTTTAGAAAATTCCTGAAGACTTGCAAGAAACAGAACTTAGATCAACAAATACTAAAAAACAAAACAAACATGAAATAAAAAAACAAAAAGACAAAAAGTAAAGGATGAAAATAAGCATGTGAGACTTATCTTGAAGAATCTCATTATGATTTAACTTAGAGATGTTGAATTTCTCAAAATTAATGAAGTAACCTCTTGTTATGATAAAAATTAAAACATGAAGAAGTTGCAGATTTAATTAAGTTCTCATATGCCCAAGATCACCAGCTTATTAAATCAAAACTTAAAGTAAATCTAAGTTAAACTAAACTAGACCTACTACTACTCTAACTTTATGAGGAAAATAAGACTACGTATAATCAAATTTCCAATGAAACCATTCAATTTCTTTGATACCTGGAAGCATATGTACAAGATGAATTAGTAACTAGATTTTAATGAATAGTAGACAATTAAAATAAAAAAAATTATGTACATTTGGTTTTAGTAGAGACAAAAGAATAAATTTATCAACATGGAATTTCTTATGAAATGTATTTTCCAACCAAGATTCAATTCTATCATAAAAATGATTTTGGAATGGTTTGAATGGAATCATGATTGGAAAAGTATTTTGTTGACGATGTTGAGAAAAGTTAATACTATTTAGAATATGAAAAGAATTTACATTAGTATTTAAAAACCTATTAACAAAAACTAAGGATTTATTCTCATGAGTTTCATTTTCACAAGTATCAACCCCTATAGTGTAATCAATATTAGAACTGGTATCTACTTCTGTTAAAAATTCAATATTATGAAAAGAAGTAGGAACTTGAGTTATATCATAAGAATCAAATACATGCGTGGAATTCATTTCTTTAAAATTAAAATCATTATGTGAAGATTAGTTCAAATATGATTAGTAAAAAGATGTCCTACATCTTGGAATTTGGATTAATAATGAGGATTGACAATACAAAGACCTGGCATAACCATCACCTGGGGATGAAGTGTCTTACTATCCTCAACCTCTAGATCACATTCACTACCTTGACTGTTTTCCTTTAAATCAAAACCAGAAACATAAGATGATGAACATGTATGAAAATTATTGAAAAAATGATTATTTAATGACTCGTTACTCTGATAATCATGATTAAAAGATACAAAATCTGTTTGACTTAAGACAATCCTTTTATTTCGTAAAATTTCATTTAAATGAAGATGAACTCTTAAATGATTATCAAACAAATTTTTGTCAGCAAAAATATCAGGGTATAGTGAAAAATGACTATGGAATAGATAAAACTAAATATTTCTCTATTCACAGAATGACCATTATCGTTAAAAACTTGTTCTTTAGTTTCTAATATCATTTCTCCATCATTTTCTTCAACAAAAATATCACTTTCAGATAAGGGATTAATTTGGTTGGGTAAATATTTCCCTTATTGAAAATGAGAATCAAGATGTTCTAATATGTGAGGCTGAGAATTACTAATAATGATATCAGAAATACTAGTTAAATTACTCCTAATGAAATAATTGTCTTCATTATGAAAAACATCAATTATGTTGGGATTTGAAACATTTTCAGGATGAATTATGATTTCATTATATGAATTTGTTTTTTCCTGAAATTGTTCTTTAATAATTTCTGAATTGGTTGTTATAACAGGTTCAATTATGTCATAAGAAGTAATAGGTTCATCAATAATAGAAAATATACTAAGAAAAGATAATTTTTCTGATTCATTATGATTAATACAAGGAAGTGAACTAATATGTTTAAACCATGCTATTAATTCGAAATATGAAGGAAAACCATGAGACTTAAATTGAAGGCAGATAAACTTGAATCTAAGAAGGAAATTGTTATAGGACTTACCTTCAATTCTTCGCAAGTTCTCAAGTTTGAGGCAAACCTGATCACAATCATAATCTTGAAATCTATGCAGGAATATTTGAACGAACTTGTCCCAGCTACCTATAGAAGCAACTGGTAATGATCTACACAAGTCTTTGGCTTGGCTTGTTAAGGTGAGAGTGAAAATTTTGCACATGACACCATCATCAATATCAATTTTTTTACAATTCAAAATAAATTGATGAACATGATGAAATGCAAAAGAAATAAACCCACCATTAAATTTTACCTGTGACAAGTGTTTAACTACCTTTGTTAGAGTACTTGATGTGCAACCAGATATACAACTCCATATTGGTAGTTTAGGAGCCATTAAAAAAATGAATGAATTAAAAGAAATAGCTCAAACAAGAATCAAATTATTATGCACACTCATCGGTGACCTCCTTCTAGCACCAAAAATGTTGATGGCCAAATATGACCATATTCAACATTGGGGATATCACCCAGTCAGGGTCCCAATTAGACACTTTTTCGTTGAAATGACTATTCTGACTGGTTCTATGGGTCTCTAGTTACCCGTGTCCTAACCTAAGTTCTAAGCTAAGTTAATCTATATGTACAAATATATATATATATATACAACTCTTTATCTGTTAATGTATAATGTTACTTATTTTTATCAACAAACATAAAGAAAAGGATCACTCTCTTGTGGCAATCTTACAAGAAAACAATCATAAGGCTCAAACAAGGGCTCAGCTACACCACACTAGATTACACTCCTCCGAAAGGAGACTTTATGGAATAAATACAAATGAAGATTAATCCTAAGATGCAAGAAAGAAAAAATAAAATTTAATATATTCCATCTTGATTAGGAAAAGATATAGATACCATCCAAACCAAGAGCCAAGTGATAAAAATAAATGGGAGAGGACTGATATTGAATTCAAGATTAAGATTTACTTACAAATCATAGAAACAGTCCATATGATTTGCAAGTTATTCATACGAACATGTAATGTAGTGGCTAGAATAAATAGTTATTTAAGTCAACCAAAGCATATACTTAAACTCAATAAAACAGATTCAATGCAAAATCTACTATCATATTGAAGAAACTGTGCTTTCAATGAAACAATAATTAAAACAAAACAAGATCACAATTAAATAATAAATAATTATCATTAACTAAAATCAAATTTCCATGAATCTATAATCGAATTTTAATTTGAAATATTTTCCTCTCTATAAAGATAGCTTTAATAAATTAAAGATTCAAATCAAAACTGAATTAACAAGAAGAAGTAACAAAAAAATTGCAAATCATACAGTAGTGCAAGTGAATGAAAATTTGTTATTAGCTTCAAATAAATCCAGTCTTACACAGTCCTCAAGAATCCCACAGAAAGAGAATCCCTCTAATACAATAGTGTAATCAAGTGCTTCTTTCCCTGCAGAATTACTTCCCCTAGTTTCAGATATCTAGAACCTGTAATATATTCCCCTCTTTGTCTTTATCTTTATTTTTTATAATAAAAGAGACCCCTCTTATCTAAAACTAAAAACTAAAAAGTAGTTATCATAAAACTGTTTTAATTCTAAAACTAAAAATAAAAAAAAACTCAATCAACTCCTAAAAAATAGAAATTAGTTTTCTTTTTTCAAAAATAATTTTGTAACTATTTGATATTAATATTCCAATTGTCCTTGAAATTTATGTAGAATTATTGATCCAAATCCTTCTCTATACACCTATCATCATAAATGAAAACTAATTAATAACAAAAATAAAAATTAGGGACAAGTACATAATTTCAAATTTTGTAGTTGTTCTTAAAAAAATGAAATTGAATA